>PVJO010000619.1:160000-223077 GCA_004026905.1 Hystrix cristata | reverse complement strand
ATATATAAATGGATGTTTCTTGAGAACATACTCTTAAGTGAAATAAATCAGACACTCATGAGCACACATCAAATTGTTTCTCTGATATGAGAGACCATAATTGTAAATAAGGACAAAGAGGTGTAATAGATATTATATAAAAGGAGGATGGTGTGCAGAGGAGAGGAGTACTAGAAGGAAAGAAAGGGAAAAGCAGAAAAACAGGGGAGAGAGGGGAATGGGAAAATATGCAAAATGATGAATGAACTTGCTGTAAATAGGGAGGGAGGGTGCAGAGGGGAGGGGGGAAGAGGGGGGAGAACCAAGATACATCATGTATAGGTACAGAATTAATGTAATGAATGTGGCCATTGTATGTAGAATGTACCAATACATGTTCTTGGTTTAAAATTAAAATAAATAAATAAATAAATAAAATAAAAATTAAAAAATTATCCAGGCATTGGGTACACACCTATAATCCCAGTACTTGGGAGGCTGAGGCAGGAAAATCCGCATGAATTCAAGGCCGACCTGGCCTACATAGTGAGTTCAAGGCCAGTCTGAGCTCCATAGCAAGACCCTGTCTCAGAAAGCCAAAAAGAAACAAAAATTTTTAATTACACAATTAAATTTATATTGTGATATTTGTGCTCAAGCCAATGTGGTAACAAATGCCTGTAATTCCAGCACTCTGGGGGGCTGAGGTAGGGGGATCACAAGTTCAAGCTCAGCCTAGACAACTCAGCAACTAAGCAAGACTCTGTCTCAAATTTTTAAAAAATTAAAAAGGACTTGGCATGTAGCTCAGGGCGAAGACCCTGGGTTCAAGTTCCAGTACCAACAAAACCAGAAATTTTGAAAAGAAAAATAAAGGAATCTATGGATCAAAAGACAAATAAAAGACATTTCAACAAATTGTAATGAGTAAGCTTTTTCTGAATGCTGTTTCAAATAATCAGATTGTTTAAAATTATGTTCACAGAAGATCTAAACATGGGTGGAACATATGATGGTTTTAAGATAGTATTGTTTTAAAGATAAAATTATTGTATTGTGGTTATGCTTTAAAAAGAATCTTTATGGTCCACACATAGAATGGAATAATGTTCAATTTTAAAGGGGAATGAGTATGTTATATGCATGTTTGAAAATGTCACTATGAAACTCATTAATAAAAAGTATAAAAAGGAAACGAAACTCTAATACATGCTACAACATGATGGAACCTTAAAAACATTATGTTGTAAAACAAGCCAGACACAAAAAAGACAAATATTGTACAAGTCCACTCACATGAGATACCTAGAGTAGTCAAATTCACAGAGACAGGAAGTAGAATAGCAGATTCTGGGGCCCCGGGGGCAGGGAGAAGAAGGAATTATTGCTGAAGAGGGTACGGAGATTTCACTGAGGAGAAGATAGATAACGAAGACTGCACAACAATGTGAATGTACTTAGTGCCACTGGACTGTGTTGGTTAAAATGGAAAAATCTTATGTTACTATACTTTACCGCAATAAAAAAGGAGTCCTTATCTTCGAGAGATGCAGATGTAGTAATGTCTGGGATTTGCTTCAGAATATTCAGGGTGAGAAAATAAACAGGGATAAGAATGAAACGAGAGGTGATAACTACTGAAGATAAGTGACAGGTTCATGAAAACTTATTATGCTAGTTTCTCTAACAGATGCGTTTGAAATGTTGCATTGAAAAAAAGAAGAGGAGTAAGACGAGAAGACTGCTTTACACTCTGCCACACACCGTCCAGGTCAGCGCACTGATTCCCTTTGTTTGGAAGTCACTCGGCCATTCCCGGATAAGCCCTCAGCAGCCGAAGAGTGCCTCTGGTTGTACCGCTCCCCACCCAGGACCCGGAGTGCCACGGTACTGACCAGGCACCAGAGCGCTGGGTGTTTAGTTCTTCCTCATCCCTGAAGCAGCCCTCCAGACAACTGTAGCTCGAGCTCAATTTCTTGCTTGGTAACTTCGCTCTCTCCTGGATCAGATGCCTTTTCCAAAGCTCTGGCCACCTACTTGAGAACTATAAAACCTATTTCCTCTCTGCTTGTTCCCTATGATCCCAGTCTTTGTGTCCAATTTCTCCTTTAAGGAGCCAATAAAAACAACACTAACAAGAAGAGGAAGAAGAGGAAGAAAGAGAAGGAGGAAGAGAAAGGAAGAAAGAAAAGGAAGAAGGAGGGGGGAGAAGAGTAGTAGCAGAAGTATTAATGGTTAGGCTTGGTAACACACACCTGTAATTCCAGAACTCTGGGAGCCTGAGGCAGAAGGATCACAAGTCCCAGCCCAGCCTGGGTAACTTAGTGATTTAGCAAAACTGTGTCTCAAAATAAAAACCAAATAAAAAGTACTGGAGATGTAGCATAGTGTGAAGGCCCTGGTTCAATCCCCAGCACCACGAACACTAATAATAATAGAACAAATACTTACCAAGTACCTAGTATGTGCCAGGCACAATTTCAAATGCATTACATATATAAATTATTTAATCCTCACCACAGTCCTATGACTCCAGCACCATTTTAAACCCTACTTTGTGGATGAGGAAACTGAGGCACTGGGTAGTTTAAGCCACACGCCCAAGCTGGCATCGCCCAGGGAGTGGTGGAAACCCAGGCACGGTGGGTTCAGAGTTCTTGGCTTTCTTCCCATACTGGCTTGTCACTATCTTTTACAAACAGAATGGTCCATCCAGGCATGATGACACACACTTGGAGTCCTAGCATTCTGGGATGTCAAGACAGAAAGGTCACAAGTTCAAGCCCAGCCTGGGCAATTTAGAGACTTAGCAAGAATCTGTCTCCAAATAAAAAAATTTTTTTAAATTGCTTGGGCATAGCCCATGGTGAAGGCCATGGGTTCAATCCCCAGTACCACAAAAAAAGAACATTCATGTCACTTCCTGATAAATCCAGTTTACCATTGCTAAATTCCTATGGAGGCCCCCTTGTGCCTTTACTCAAAGTCGTGGCCCCGATGCACAAGCAGCTCAAGGTGGAAAAGCTGCAGCCAGAGAAGCCCTGCTGCCGATGGCAGAAATGCCAGCTCCCCGAAATGGTCCTGCATCTGCCCTGGGCGTCCCCGGGCCCTGAATGGTGAGCAACAGGGTATGTGAGCTGGCAAGGCAGTCCCCGCACTGCACCGGATGATACAGGAAACGCTTGGCATGCCTGCGGAGGTCACTGCAGCGGATCTGACCTGTGCTAAAAGTCTCCAATTTGAAGTGAGAAAATGAGTATTTGTATGTTGAGGGTGACACAGAGAGGATACATTATAGTGTGACAGATGGAAATGGATTTACTAAGACATTAATAGTATCTCGACGGATTTTCAAGCACATCTGGGAATACATTACTGACACATTACAAGAATAAACTGATACACTTGTATTCCCACAGCAGGCACAAAAACACTTTACCTTTTACGATTCAAAAGAAAACTGCACTACAGTGACGCCTAAATCTTTTAATTTTGTCTTCTGAACTAAAACTCTAGATTTGTTTGTGACTTCCGGGCATCTTTCAGTGAGAGGATAGTATTTGGGGCTAGAAACTGACCAAGATCAATTCTCTCCTCTGCTAGCATTTCAGTGCCATAGGGCTTATCGCTAATATGCCGATCCTTCCTAAATTGACCATCTATATATACTGTGTACATGTATGCATGCACGTAAACATATCTGCATTCATCTCATCATTACATAGCTCATTTCAAGCTGGGTTTGATGGCACACAGCACTCTGGGAGGCTGAGGCAGGAAGATCGCAACTTTGAGCTCAGCCTGGCAACTTAGCAAGACCCTGTCTCAAAATAAATCAATAAAATCAAAAAGGCTGGAGATGTAGCCCCTGGCTTCAATTCTCATTACCACAAAAAAGTTAATTTCTCCCAAATCCATTATATGTGTATTAATTATTAATATATTTAATTATGTATTTGTCTGTATACAGTATAGACTATTAAACCATTTTTCATTGTCATAATGAAATACCTAAGGCAAGTACTGTTCTGTTTTGTTGGTAGCGTATGGGGGGAGGAGTAAGTGGGGATGGAATCCCAGGCCTTCGCACTGGGCTGTATATCTAGCCCTTTTTTTATTTTTTATTTTGAGTCAGGGTTTCACTAAGTCACTAAGTTGCCCAAGCTAGGTTGGAACTTGTGATCCTCCTGCCTTAGCCTCCCAGACTATTGGAATTACAGGTGGGTGCCACCACACGTGACTATGCTTTGCTGGTCTTTTAAGACAGGGTCTCATGACACATAGTCCAGGTTGGCCTTGAACTCCCTGTGTAGCCCAGGCTGGCCTCGATCTCACAATCCTCCTGCCTCAGCCTCCTGAGTACTGGGATTACAGGTGTGCACCACCATGCCTAGCATGAAGCAAGTACTTTATAAAGAAAAAGGATGTATAGCCAGGTGCAGTGTCGTGCACCTAGAGTCCCAGCTGCTCAGGAAGCTGAAGTGGGAGTTCACTTGAGCCCAGGGGTTTGAGACCAGCTTGGGTAACACAGTAACCCATTTCAAAAACCAAAAACAAACAAAGAAGAGCTAAGGAGCCAAGCGTGGTGGTGGATGCCTAGAAACCCCGCACTCTGGGAGGATCAGTCAAGAGGATCGCAAGCTCAAGCTCCACCTGGGCAACTAACTTAGCAACTTAGTGAGACCCTGTCTCAAAAATTTTAGAAAGGGCTGGAGGGGCCGGGGATTTAGCTCAGTGGCAGAGCACTTGCCTAGCAAGCACAAGGCTTGCTGAGTTTGATCGCCAGCATCCCTCCCAACAAAGGGATGAGGATGCAGATCAGTGCATAGGCCCTGGGTTAAATTCCCATTACCAAGATTAAAATTTAAAAAAAGAAGAAAAAAAAAAAGAGCTGAGGCTGTAGCTCAGTGGTAGAGTGCTTACCTGCCACGCATGAGGACATGGGTTCAAACTCCAGTGCCAAAACAAAACAAAACCAAAAACTCACCACACAAGGAGAAATTTCACAGAGATGAAATTTTGAATCTTTGCTATAATTTCAACAAAGAATTTCAAATCTATGCCCAAAGGATGGTTTTAAAAATATATGACACTGACAATAATTGCTAGTTATCCAAAATGAAAAAAAAAAAACTAGACATTTACCTCAGATATAATATATAGAATAGGAAAAGAAAATTTAGGATAATTTCATATTATTTTAGTGTGAGAAGACCTGAAACAAGATAAGTATCTCAGGAACCATTAGGGCAGACACATTTGATTACATTTTTTTAAATCTTAATTTGTGTATCGCAAAAGAGTTATAAACAAGGTGAAATATTGGGGAAATAGGCAAAGAACAGGGACAGAAGAGGAAAGAGGAAATTTAGATAAGCAAAAATTTTGTAAGAGGTTGCACAGCCTCATTAGTAGTCATGGAAATGCAAAATAAAATACAGGTTTTTGGGGTTTTTTAACCCACCAGACTTGGGGGTGGGGATTAGAAGGTAATTATAGTGAATAATGTTCAAATTTTAGAAAAACAAGTATTCACATATACAGTTGGTAGAAATAAGTTACAAGTTTTCTGGAAATTTTGTAATGTCAGAGAAAAATTTTAAATGTCAAATAAAATGTCAAAATTAAAAATATGCATGCTTCGTGACCCACAATGAGAAATCTATTCCACAGAAATAAAAGCATCAATACTTAAGAATACTTAAATACAGGATTGCTCAGTGTGACATTTCAATGGCAAAAAAAACTGGCAAGAAATTGAATTTCTACCAATAAATGAATGCTTGAATAAACTGTACTTTGCTTATCCATGTTTATTCATATAAACAGGCTATACAATATAACATTAGACTTATTTTGGGGGAGTGCTGGCGATTGAACTCAGGGCCTTGTGCTTGCTAGGCAAGCGCTCTACCGCTGAGCTAAATCCCCAACCCCCTAGACTTATTTTAAAAGACCATTAAGGAAAAGGCCAGGTATGGTGGTACACGCCTGCCATCCCATCATCCCAGCACTTGGGAGGCTGATGCAGGAGGATGGCCATGAGTTTGTGGCCAGTCTGAACTACATAGTGAGACCCTATCTCAAAAAAAAAAAGGAACATTAAGGAAAAAGTATACCTTTATAATGGAAAAGATTTCATGCTCGCCATTTTAAGTAAGTTATCAAACTGCTTACCATGGAAGAATGTGCTATTTTATGCTTTCTGGCCTTATACAGTAGACCTATACAGAATTATCCACAAACCCTTCTTGCCAAATATAATCAAATTTAAATTGAACCAAACATATAGACTTAACTTCCAGTTTTCAGGAAATAGAGGAACAAATTAAATAACATCCTGAAGAAAGAATGAGAAAAATACAGAATGTGGGATACTCTTCAAGCCAACTAACCTGGTCAAAGGCCAAATTACACTAAGGAGGTTGTGGGGGCTGGTGGTGTAGCTTAGTGGTAGAGCACTTGCCTAGCTTGCTCAAGGCAGGCCCTGGATGCAATCTTCAGAAGAAAGAGAAAGGAAGGGAAGAAGGAAGAGAGGGAGGAAGGGAGGGAGGAATAGGAAGGGAGGAATAAAGAAAAGGAAGTACAGAACTAGTCTAAATTAGAAGACTAAAGAGGCATAAAGTAAATTGTGTATGTGTGGAATTTTTATTGAATTCTGATTCTAAAAAAGTGGCACAACCGAGGAAATGTGAATATAAACTGCATATAAGACATAAGCCAATTAGTCCTGGTATGTTACTGCACAGAAATGACACTAGATAACAATAATAGACTGTATGCTTCAAAAAGCTAAAAGAAAGGATTTTGAAGGTTTTTATCATAATAAGTGTCTGAGGAGATAAATGTTTAACTTGACTTAGATATTACACAGTGTATACATGTATTGAAACATTACATGGTACTCCATTAATACATACAATTTTTATGTTTTCATGGTCAGTTAAAAAACAAATTTCAAGGGGTTGGGGATTTAGCTCCTTGGTAGAGCACTTGCCTAGCAAGCACGAGGCCCTGAGTTCAAGCCCCAGCACCGAATTAATTAATTAATTTCCATCAGTGACAAAACACTTGCCTGCTATCCACAAGGCCCTAAATTTCATTCCCAGCACCACGAAAAGTTAATAATAAATTTTTTTTAATTTTTAGATAATTTTTAAAATGATGAAAGGTAGCTAGGCATGGTGGCATGTGCCTATAACCCCAGCACTGAAGAGACTGAGGCAAGAGGTTCATAAGTTTGAGGCCAGCTTGAGCTACATAGCAACTTGAAGGCCATCCTGGAAGTATATAGCAAGACACTGTCAAAATAAAAAATAAAAAAGGGCTGGAGATGTAACTCAGCGTGAAGGCCTTCAGTTAAATCCCCAGTTCCACACAATGAAAGTCTGAATATGTGTTTCAAAATCATCCATAATAAAAGGTAGGGATTAGCTGGTGATTTAGCTCAGTGGTTAGAGTGCTTGCCTAGCAAGTGCAAGGCCCTGAGTTCAATCCCTGGCACAAAAATAAATAAATAAAAAAAATAAAAGATATACATTAATTAAAGGATATGTAATTTACTCAATTTTGAGAAACAGTCTCTTTTAGTATTGAGAAAGTCAGTAAAACTGAAATTTTTAAAAACTAGCTCTAATTAGGCAAGCTTACATATTGACTCAAACTTACCTTATTTGTTATATATTTAAATAAAATACTATAGTCTATGTGGTGGACTTAATGTGGTCAACTTGAGCCAGAACACCCAGCTGGACTGAGTTGGTGTGATTCTGGGCGTAGAGGATCCACCTGAGGACTGTTGCTGACGTAACATAAAGGAGAACTAGTTGGCAGAAGCTAGTTGGCGGGCTGTTTCCCAGGAGAAGCTCTGCTGCGGCTGGTTCTCCTGAAGGGAACTCGGCTCTTCTGGTCGAGGCAGGAGCTCGAGGCCTTTCTGTCCTCAAGGATGGCTGCAGTTGCTTCGGGGGAGCTCTGGTCGTCATCTCTGCTGTGAGCATCGTATCCTGGTTCCAGTAAAGATTTCTTCAGCCATCCTCTGCAGACACGGATGCACATGGGACAGTGCTGTGGGCTCCCAGCCCTCGATTGGATCTTTTGGGTCTCCGGTGCCTAGATAGACATTCGGCACTTCTTGCATTTGGCTTGTGGCTGAATGTTGTAACTTGTAAATGTCCTCTTCATAAATTTGCTCTCTTACAAACCATTGACTCTAGAAAAGCTAACTAAGACAGTCTATAAAAGAATATCCTTCTTTTTCATTTTGTTTTGTTGTTGTTGTTGTTGTTTTGGTTTTAGTGTGGTTTGGTCTTTGGTAGTACTGGAGATTGAATCTAGGGCCTTGTGCATGGTAGACAAGTGCTCTACCACTGAGCTACATCCCCAGCCCCCAGTTTTCTTTTGAGACAGGGTCTTGCTAAATTGCCCAGGCTAGACTCAGCCTCCTGAGTAGCTGGGATTACAAGTGTACACCAGATAGAATTTTCTTCTTTGGATTTCCTTTTCTCTAGTAAGAGGTCAAAGCTTCTTATAAAAGGTTACCCCATCTTCTCTGATTCAGCAAGTGATCTATCCTAAAACATGGCTATACGCCTAACCATATTTTTTAATTTACCACCAAGAAACAAATTCCTTTTACTTTCACACACAATCCAAACACTCAGGTGATTTCCTAAGCTTGATAACAACACAAACAAATATTTGCAGCTTCTGATGGAAATATTTTAAAGCTGACTTTTTCTCAAAACAAACAAAAAAGCAGGATACTGTATTCTAAAGATCATCACATTGGAGCATATTTCAAGCACTTCTGAAACAAGCAATGGCAAAAATTAACTTCCAAAACAACCTTAAAACAAACATGTCCTGCAAACGCAGCTGGCTTCCGTTGGCTCTGCCTTTCCGCACGCTTCCCAACCTGAGGAGTGAAAATGATATGAAAGCAAGATGCGTGTCTGCAAGGAACATGATGCAATAATCATGTGTCTACAATTCCATTATGGTATAATTAATCTTAATTACACATTAAATTCTGCCTGAATTAAAAGACTCACATACTTGAATCTTGTGTTGCCTATAACGTTACCATGTTATTTTGAGAAATGTAAAATAATAAACCTTCTAAAGCAAGATGGTAACTCTGGGGACCCTGTTCTTAGGGTTCATGCAGCTTAACTGTGGCCAGCCATTTGCTGCAGACCAGGAGAGAGCATTGTGTGTTCTCCCTCCCATCCCCAGGCTCAGAGCAGTCAGCGCTTGGGCAAGGAAGTGCTGATTACATATCCAGTCACCTGACAGAAGGGGGTGTCACCAGTACCACTCCTTGTGTTTATATTTCTCTACATTGTTCTCAAGGCTGACTAGAGACTTGGCATTTGCCTCCTTTTTCCATGTACCATTGTGAGAATTTCCTGGGTTCCCTTTCAATCTTCCCTCGCTTGCCTACACAGGCACTTATTAACCTTTTTGGAGCTTCTCCAGGAACACCCAGCAACTCCTACCAGAGCAAAGGATCTTCCTAGAAGGCGGAAAGCTACACCCACAGCAGCACCTTTATTATAGTACAACACAGACACAGCCTGCATTATCTGTGAGGCCAATCTCATGAGATCCTTTTTCAATTTGTATCTCCTGAGCTATGGTACAAATTAGGATTTTTGTTTTTGTTTTTGTGTTTGAGATAGGATCTCATGATATATTCCAAACTGGCCTTGAACTCAGTATGTAGCCCAGGCCAGCCTCAGACTTGCAGAGATCTTCTTGCCTCAGCATCCCTAGTGCCAAGATTATAGGTATGCGTCACCACACCCAGCTAAGTGAGGATATTTTTTGTTTATGTTTTTGGTTTTTTGGATGCTGGGGATCAAACTCAGGGCCTTGTGCTTGCTAGGCAAGCGCTCTACCACTTGAGCTAAATCCCCAACCCCTTTTTTTGTTTTTTGAGACAGGATTTTGCTACGTAGTCCAGGCTGGCCTTAAACTTGCGATGATCCTCTTGCCTCAGCCTTCCAAGTACTGTACTGGGATTACAAGCATACATCACCACACCTGGCCTAAATGCAGATTTTTTTTTTTAAATATCCACAGAACTGGGAATTCCAATGTCCTACACTTTGCTGAGGGGAAAGAAAATGCCCGGAACTATGAGAAAACTTTGGTCTCAAAAAAACAAGGAAACTAAGTAATGGCTTATATATTTTAGCTGGACATATTTTAAACCTGAGGACAAATTCTGCTTCCTTTTAGAACAAAGAAAATGTTTGCTAAGAGTGCTACACCTAGAGTTGGAATCTACCAAAGGTGTTGTGCTCGGTATTATACTGAAAACTGTCAGCTGAGGAATTGGAGCAGAAGTAGCAAGAGGTGATAGAGGACACTTCATGGAGGGAGGAAGATACTGAATCCCTGCAGGCTCCACACGAAAGCCTCACCCTGCCCTGAAGCCCAGGAGCACATCTGTACCCATGCTAGAGGATACGGGGAAGTAAAACATCTACTCTCTGCGGGGACCCTCAAAGCCCAGAGAAATGGAGTTTAGCCTCATCTTGATTCGTTTGCACTTTCCAGGGAGGCTACTGCATCATAAAGCATCCCTTTATACAAGATATACCATATTCATAGACTGGCACACTCAATATCGTGGCTAGTGGAGTCCCGCTAATGAACTACTTCTTGATCTGGGTCCAGGTTACATCAGAGTGCTGACTATGTGAAAACTTAATCAGCTGTTTGTATATTATACTCTAACTAAAGCTGGCTTTCAGCACACCTGTAATCCCAACACTCAGGAAGCTCAGTCAGGGACAGCATGAGTTCAAATGATATTTTTCAAAGATTAAACTGCTATTTTTTTAAAGTAGAAAAACAGGGGGTTGGGGATTGAGTTCAGTGGTACAGCACTTACCTAGTAAGTGCAAGGGCCTGAGTTCCATCCCCAGCATCCCCCAAAGAAAAACAAAAGAGCTGGGTGTGTTGGCACGCACCTGTAATCCCAGCACTCAGGAAGCTGAGGCAGGAGGATCACTGTGAGTTCAAGGCCAGTCTGTGCTTCATAGTGAGTTCAAGGCCAGCCTGGACTACACAGTGAGACCCTGTCTCAAAAAAACAAAAGCAAAAAATTTGGATGAACTCACTGGTAGTTTTGTCACTGGCATCTGTGGGGGCTATGCCCTTTCCAGGGATCCTTTCCACATTCTTGTCCTGAACAAAGAATTGGGAAAGAAACACACAAATGGTAGCGAGGTTTTACATTTATTAAAGGCAGGAAAAAAACTATGTTCTGCAGAGTGAGAATGGGCAACTGGAGAGAAAGAGCAGAGTGGCCACCACATTAACGGCGGCCTTCTTTTGTATCTCCCCCTGCCCAGACTGATGTCAGGTCTAGACTGTCCTATCAAAAACCTGCTTGATCAGGTACCAGGAGAACTGAAGATGGCATTTTCTGATTGGTCCCAGATGCAAGGCTTGGGCACACGTGTCCTGCATCTCCATGACTAACAAGTCACACCCACTTGCCCAGTTGCCTGGCCATACCCTAGTCTCCTGCCTCAGTTTGATTCTTAGTTTCTCACTTGTACATTTTCTAACTAGACACTATCTACCCCCCCACACACACTCTTGCAAAAACCTAGGTCCTTTGCTGAGGTTATCTTCCCATTCCTTTTCCCACTCATAAATATTAAGGTACTGAAAAGCTATTGATTAGCAGATCTTTTTTTGTCCTGTAATTAAATCTACTATCCTAGGATTCTTTGCACCAGCCACTATATCAAAAAAGTTCTTTGTTCACAGAAAATTACTGGAACAATTTCATTAATGGAAAGATATAATTTAATAAGTGTTGAAAAGTCTCACTCCAAATGTCTCCTCTTGGTGTACTAAGAAACTCTTCCCACCTTCCCAGGGAACATACAGTTCTTCCTGAAGGTCTAAGGTGCTGGACCCGTTACATTTTCTGCAGTGAAATCTCCTATCTTTAGCTGAATGCCTTCAATACATAACAATTAGGTTTTGCAAGGCACCTTGTAAGCAAGTTACGACCATTTATCACTTCGCTCTGTTTAGAAATCTGTAACTCAAGATTTACTGAAGTCAATAAATAGTGGAAAAAAAGGGTGTTCTGGCGTGAAGACTGTTTATATGTTATACTAGATTTGTGCTCATTTTCCATTAAATTTATCGAAGGGACCTGGAAATGTGCTTGTTTTCTGTTTCAGAAATTCTACTCACCTAGAGAAACATCCCCAAACATCGAGATGCACGGCTCTCACATATCATATGTGCCTCTGCAAAATGAGGGGCACAGACAATGGCAACACAAAGATATATTAAAAAATACATAATGTAACTTGTCTTAATATACTTTTCCGAGTCTAAAAATATGCCAGACCAAAAGAAACATATTTACATAAAAAGCAGACAAGGTCAAATAACAAAGAAAGCCCTTAATTAGTTGTAATCAACTTTAATTTGCATACCGTATATAATTCCTAAATGATTGTTAATAATAACTTTATATAATGGACTTCCAATTTTCATGAAAATGGCACATTTTGATAAGCAGACACAAAACCCTAGTACTAATAAGGTTTAATTTGCATACATTAGACTGATTATCCAAACAAAAGGATTACAGTATTACTTCTCCATACCTTTATGTCCTTATTATGCACATTTATTAACTTCACAAAAGCTAGTTGTTAGTGACAAACAATAGCCATGGTTGAAAGAAAAATCTACGGAATGAATAAGGTACATTTTAATGCTAAAGAGCAAAGTTTATACAACATAAATGCCAAATTTAACTGTTTGTTGGCCCAAAGGACTAGGGTTCCACAGTGCTTCATCCTTTGAATAAAGTAGCTTGTTTTTGTGACCCGGAAAAAAACACGGCCTAACACATGTCATCCCTTAAATTTCATAATGAACTTACCTCAAGCTAAGGAGCCCCCGACACTGTAGTATTCTGAGAATTCATGAACAGCTGCAGAATTAAGCTTTAAATGTGTAGTTCTAGGGTGCAGTGCTAATAAATATATTTCAACAAGCTTAGTTTTCAGCCGAGTAAATAATAATATAGGTGGCATTAGTATTGATATCGGTTCCTAATGGTATCATTTATACCCTGCAATTAAAGTTTAAGCACTAAGTAAAGCATTATTAGGAGATCTGGGTTGGCTTTTCTTATATGTGAACACAAATGAAGCTCACGAGTGTTTGGATAAGAGCCAAAAAACTTGAAACTTAACCATAAGCTACTTCCGGGATTTTGCTCCGTGTTTTTGCTACTTGGCAAGATACAGAATTAGAACACTAGGAAATGATTTCCAAAGAAGGCAGGAGGAAATGGAAGCCCCAGGAACTGAACTAAATTACACCATGATTAACTCTGACCGGTCCACACATAATGTCAAATATAAGAGCCATTTGCTAGAAATGTACATATCTGATTCTTACAAGTATTATGCTGAAAGTGCTATACGTAAAATAAAAGACAAACAACAATCTTTGCTGAAGGACAAATGGCTTGCAAACTTCCTATGCTTCCTATGAACTGTCACTCCCTGCCCAGAGCTCCAAACACTGGAGCTCTGGGCACTGGATTAGGAAGGAGGTGCGCTTACACGGGCAATTCTGTATTTTGCAGGATTGAGAGCATGCTCCAACTTTCCTGGTTGCATTTCCTTGGTCCTTGAATTCTGAGTGATACATTCCAAGTTCGCTTGCCTGGACACTACACAAGAAGTGGTGGCTCCAAGACACCCTTCCCCATGCCCCGCTCCCTGCCCCCAGATGTGGTTTCCCCACTCAAGTTCCTCCTTTGGATTTAATCAAGTGGCTAGGAGCTGCCCTCAACTGCCACAGGTTTCTGATGTACAACATCCATAAACCAACATAAAATCGGAAGGGTAATGGAAAGTTATCCTTGCCAGGCTCAGTGGTGTGTTCCTACAGTCCCAGCATTCAAAGGCTGAGGCAGGAGGATCACTTGAGCCCAGAAGTTTGAGACTAATCTGGGCAGCATAATCAGACCCCATCTCAACCCCACCTGGAAAAAAATAGGAAGGAAAAAAAGAAAAAGAAGACTAGAAAAGAAAAGCAGGAATTGCTTTTGTAACTTTATGTGCTCATTTTTTATTAAACTTATTGAAGAAACCTGCAAACTTCAGCAAAGGAGTTTCAAAGAATTTTGTTTTGCCTGCTGTGAACTTGGAGCCTTAAAATCAATTTCAAATTGCACAAGCAGTAGTAAACAGATTTCCACCATTCAGTGTAAGAATCACCTAGGACACACGAAATAACAAAACGCTCCCGCTCTGAATAGTGCCATTATCGTGACCCCAAATTAGGGGAGTCAGAATAAATATCTAACTATACAACGAAGCAAGAATTCATTATTTTCACTGCTCAGTTACTAAATGGACATAGAATGGTGATAGTGACTCTATTATTTTCCTAACCCTGGAGTCAATATCTGAATGCGCCCAAAATATTTCCATTGACTTCGGCAGAGTCGCCTGTATACAGCAGAATACAGCATTTTGGTCCAGAAAACAAAAACTCCACTAACACAGTTTATCTAAAGACAATATTCAGACAGCAACTTTCAACACACTCAAGAGCTTAGCATGTTAATAGTTTTATTACGTCCTCAATTACCTCTCTAGCTATGAAGATCTTTCACATGGGCAAACTCTGGCCCCACCCGGGTAGGGCACTATCTCTCACATCCAGGAGCAGAGCAACACTGAAGATGGATACATTTTCTCTCCCAAGCAGCTGTTCTTTTCCCAGCTCCGCTCAGGCCCACTGAGGGGGACGCTGCACTTCTGGAGCCAGCACTAAACATAATGCAACGGAAGCCGTGAAAGAACATAACTCTCATTAGCATTTCCTTTGCTTGACCTGTTAGCACACACTCCCAAAGACAGAAATTCACACTCCGATTTCTTTTCTCCCTGTTCTCTATGCATCGCAAAAAAGACATAAGGAGCTCATTGTCAATCCAGATATGCTGCGTTTCATGTGCACGTCAGATTATGCAGAGACAAAGGCCAGCTTGCCGACTTACCAGTCACTGAGAAATGTCCGTCTGTAGCAGTGTCTTCTAACAGTACCTCACATTCCAGTAAGACTTCTAGCGGAGGAGGAGACCCACCTCAAACTTGAGAAGATAAAACACAAAATGAAAACACATGTAAATTACTGTCCTGTTTATCTCACCTACCATTCCCCAAATCATTCCGGCCTAAAGGGGACAGCTAGATCCTGTAGCCAGGCTCCAAATGAGTCATTTGAAACATTCAAATTCCGTGCATACCATTGAATCTCATCTACTTGCATGAGAATATAAATGCATTGTATATTAGTTTGCCTGGGATCCGACGCTACTGAACCTACCATCTTTTGCGTACTAATTCCACCAGTTCACATTTTCATTTCTTTTCAGTGAAGACTTATCCGATCTCTTTTTACTCTCATAGTCCTCTTCTCTAAGAGTTCAAGCCCAAATTACGTAAGGCTAAGAAGACTACACCAAAGCAAATCCTTCTGATGAATTTCTAAATGCCCTTCAGAAGGAAGGAAGGGAAGTGGAGATGGTAAGTTTTCTACTTATTATTTTCTCTCACTCAGCCTTACATTCCTATTTGTGAAACCGAGATGTCATTATTAAAGTTTACCCAAGTGAATGAATTTTCAGGGAAAAATCATTTTTGCATACACAGATCTTATGTCATCACACGATCTGACAGTGCAATTGTACAGCTCTGCCTGGGATGACTGTGGAACCCACTTCACCCAAGGCAGTCCCGGGTTCTGCCTGTTACCCCTCCCACACTCCAGGGCGTTCTGCTTTGGACAGTAAATTCTATAGTTCACTGGAGCTGTTCCACATCCTGACCCTAAGTCAGCAAGTACTGGATAACATCATTTAGGGGCATCCGTATGGAGTTCTTCTCAAGTTCTAGGACCTTAGTTAAACGTCTTATTGCTATAATATACTGATACTTCATATCAGCTTTTCATATTGACACTTTGTGTTGATATTTCATATTGCTATTGTAGTATTTTGCAGTGCTGGGGATCAAACCGAGGGCTCACACATGTGATGCAAGCGCTCTGACACCGAGTTATCCTCCAGCCCTCTTTTTTTGAGATGGGGTCTCACTGTGTTGCCCAGGCTGGCCTACAACTCCTGGGTCAGGCGATCCTTCTGCCTCCCAAGTAGGTGGGACAACAGCCATATGCCATCATGCCCAACTGATATCTTAGCATTTTAAATTAACTTTTGGGTACTTACACAGTTTTTATCCATACAACCTAATATAGTTTGAGTAGAGATATTAGCATCCTCCTTGACAGCTAAAACAAAGATCATTGATTTGCCTAAGACTATATAGTAAAGCTTCCTTATTCCTTACTGTAAGAGTGCACTTTTTATTAAGCCATAGTGGAAGCCTATAGGATAGACAAGATCACCTGGCTCCTTGATACATTATTCACTTTATGACTTTCAGTTTTAACTCAAGCTGACTTCCCTAGCTGAAAGAAATCTTTGAATTCAACCTCATAGTTTTTTTATGGGAGAAGGACATTTTCATGAGAGTTTAATTTCCTGTCTTTCTGGGTCAAACAAAATTATAACCTGAGACTAAAAAAAGACATTTTAAACTATAAAGTCCAGCTGGGTATGGTGGTGCACACCTGTAATCCCCACACTGGGAAGGCTGAGGCAGGAGGATCTCTGTGAGGTTGAGGCCAACCTGGGCTACACAGTGAGTTCAAGGACAGCCTAAACTACATAGTGAGACCCTGTCTCCAAAATAAATAAATAAAAATAAATTGCAAATACCAAGCCAAGTGTGGTGGCACACACCTTTAATTCTAGCACTCAGGAGGCTGAGGCAGGAGGATCACCATGAGTTCAAGGCCAAACTAGCCTACATAATGAGTTCAAGACCAGCCTGAACTATATATGGTCAGACCCTGTCTCAAAAAAACAAAACCAAAAAAGAAAAATTATAAAGTCCATGGTAGCTGAGTGCAGTGACATGCTCCTGTAGCCCCAGATACTCAGGAAGCTAAGACAGAGGGAGCTCTTGAGCCCAGGAAGTTAAGACCAGCCTAGGTGACATAATGAGATCCCATCTCAAAATGTAAATAAATAAAATAAAATCAGTGGGCTTTGGGCAGTGGGAGGAAATGCACTCCCAACAGTGTTTTTACATCTTTACATACAAATACAGGCAAGTCTTTTAAAGTCTTGAAGCCTGTCCTCTAGATGAAAGAAAAATGGATCAGAGCACATTTTCCACCATGGTCACACCCTAAAATGATGCCTACCTCGTATGTGCTTCACACTGACCTGGAGGCATTGGCAGCTGCAACACCACTGAGCACAGAAAATAGAACACCTTGCACCCTTGGCTTTCACGACACCCTGCACTCCTAGTGCCACCTGTCTGGCCAGTCTTTGTCCTACTCTACCAGACCTTTAAATCTGTTCATTCAACTGCATTCCCCCAGCTTTGTCCTGCCGACTCCCCCCCCCCAGCAGAGGCTCAACTGACAACAGGTGGGCTACTTCTAATACATCTGCTTTCTTTGGCTCATATTTATTTTTTTAAAAAATCAAGCCAACATTTAAAACCAAGACATTTCATGCTAAAATCCAGACTCCTAGATTCACTTGAAAATCTCTGCAAGGGGCTGGGGATTTAGCTCAGTGGTTAGAATGCTTGCCTACCAAGTGCAAGGCCCCAAGTTCAATCCCCGGCACCAAGGGAAAAAAACTGTACAAAATTACCTTCAGGCTATGTGCATGAGGTTTATGTGAAACATAAATGAACTTCTTTTTCAGACTTGGGCCCATCCCCAAGACACCTTGTTATACAAAAGCAAATGTTCCAAAATCTGCAAAGATATAAAATCCAAAATGCTTCCAGTCTCAAACATTTTGGTTAAGAGATTTTTATTTATATATATTACTTGCCTGGCCCTTCTCTTGGAGTTGTGGACCTTTACTCTGCACACTAACAACTGCTGAACATTTTCTGGTTTTTTTTAATTTAGTTTAATTTTTAAATTTTATTTTCATTGTATTTATTTTTTGTTTACATTTTGTTTTTTGAGACAGGGTCTCACTACATAGTTCAGGCCGGCCTTGAACTCATTATGTAGCCCAGGCTGGCCTCAAACTCATGGTGATCCTCCTGCCTCAGCCTCCTGAGCACTGGGATTACAGGCGTGCCCCACCACACCCAACTTCATTTTATCCACTTATTTATTTATTTTGAGATAGAGTCTTGGTATGATATCTAGGCTGGTCTTGAACTCCTAGGCTCAACTGATTCTCCCACCTCAACTTCCCAAGCTCTGGGACTACAGGCACATGCCACCATATCTGTTTTTACTTTTGATTAACATGTAATAATTGTGCATATTAATTAGTGAGGCACAGTGTGATATTTCAAGCTATGCACCCAGAGTACACTGACCAAATCAGAGTAATTAGCATCTCCCCTTATCATTTTTTTTAGCTTTGGAGCCTATGGATCTTCACAGAGTATATAACAGGTTACTGTGAACTACTGTCACCACATTTTGGGTGCTTTGGAACACCACAACTTATTCCTTCCATCTAACTATGTTTTGAGACCTGCTATCCAACATCTCATTATCCCCCTTCCTCTCAATCTAGACATTTTCTGAAGTATAGCCTCATGCATCTATGTGTTTTGTGAGATCTAGACCATATATCCACATTCCTTCTCAGGTCCAGACCACATACCACACATCCTGTATGTCTAATTTAGTCAGCTTTCCATCACTGTGACAAAATACCGGAGCTAATCAACTTTACAAAAGGAAAGGTTTACTCATGGCTTCAGGGACTTTGGTCCATGATCAGCTGGCCCCATTGCTTTTGGGCCTGTGGCAAGGCAGCACATCATAGTAGGGGCACGTGGTAGAAAAAAGCTACTTACCTCCTAACAGCTGGGAAGCAATAGAGAGGAAGAGACTGGCATCCCACAGTCCCCTTTGAGGGTACACTGCCAAACATAAAACCTCCCACTAGGCCCACCTCTTAAAGGTTTCTGCTGCCTCCCTATTTCACCAAGCTGGGAACCAAGCCTTTAACGCATGGGCCCTTGGGCAGCATTCTAGACCCAAACTACAGCAACATCCTCCAATGTCCAGAGCTGTGTACTCAGCTACCATCCACCATCACCAAATGCATGATGAAAACAAGGGCATCCCTAAAACTGCTCTTTCTTTCAAATCCGACCACCAGTGTGGTTCATGGCCAAAAACATGACAATTTTAATCTAAATAATTGCAAATCATATCAGGTACCTCCTTATTCTTCAACCTCTACATCCATTTATCACTAAATTCTGTTGAGTGATCCCCAAAATATCTTTCCAATGTTTTCATCTTCACTTACCCACAGCGGACCATCCCACCATCATTTCCATCCTAGACTATACAGTAACTTCCTAATTGGTCTTCCCGCATGCATACTTGCATATTTCCAGTCTATCCCCTGGCTTAGAATTCTCCAGTAGCTTCCCATTATTTTGCATCCTTAGTAAA
The DNA here is from genome assembly GCA_004026905.1 of Hystrix cristata. Taxonomy (NCBI): domain Eukaryota; kingdom Metazoa; phylum Chordata; class Mammalia; order Rodentia; family Hystricidae; genus Hystrix; species Hystrix cristata. The sequence continues at coordinate 203,505 of PVJO010000619.1, read as the reverse complement.
TGAGGTTCTCCAAGCCCTTTATGATGTGACCTGGAAATTCTTCTTCCACCATCTTCCCTGGACCTTCTCTACAACCTCACTGGCTTTCTCTCAGTTCTGTGAAGATGCAGCACTCTTTCCTGATGTAAGGCCCTCGGACAGACTCCTCTCTCTACCTAATAATTACCCACCTCTCATTTGACCAGGTCAGTCCTTCCCAAACTATGGCAGCCTTTTGACCATCACAGCAAATAAGTACGAAGCTTGTAGCACATGCTGGGAGAATTCATGACACCACCCACAGCTAGAGATGACCATTTTTTGGCTCTTCCCCAGCCTCTAAGCCTAGCTGCCCTTGCCGGCCAAGGAGAACGGTTTCTCAGCTGACTTAAAACTTAACCTTCACCACTGTGGCCCATGCTGTGTGGAGATATGGCCCAAAATAGTGGCTCTCAAAGTGTGGTCCCTGAATGGCAGCATCAGTAACACCTGGGATGGGTTAGAACTAGAAATCACCAGCCCCACCCTGGACCACTGATTTAGCAGCTCTGGGATAGGCCGAGGCACATGTGCTGTAGAAGTAATCCAGCTGATTCTGATGCACACTCGAGTGTAAGAATTACTAGTCTCACCAGGCGAGGTGGCGCATGCCTGCAATCCCATCACTCCAGAGGCTGAGGCAGGAGGATTGTCTCAAGTTTGAGGCCAGCATGGGCTACACAGTGAGTTCAAGGTCAGCCTGGACTACACAGTGAGACCTCATCTCGAAACACCAAAAAACAAACAAAAAAAATTACTAATCTCCATAACAGTGTAGATAACTCCTGCTCATGTCTCGATCTCTCACTCCCTCAATGAAGTCTTGCAACCCCCACAATGCATTAGATCCCCTGCTATTTATTTTCCAAGAACACAGTACTTCTCCCTCATAATCCATGCCCAAGTACTACCCGTTAAATATTTTTGTAGTCATCTGTTTCATGTGTCTGCTGCACGCTGTAATTCCTACAAAGGTAAAGACCAATTCTGACATATTTACTTAGATTCATGGTACACAGAGAAAAAAAATGAAGGGGCTGGGGACACGATTTTAGTAAGAATAAAGAAATGGTCTTTCCTTTTGACAAGCTCTTGTGGCTTTTAAAATATCCAACTGGATACGTTCTCTGCCTAGACAGTAGGCAGACTCGCATAGGTCCAAGACCCTATTTTATGTCCGGTGCACGGAAGGTACAGCTCAAAGGAGAGACTCACTGAAGCCGAAGTCAACAACAGTCCTGAGGCTTGTTTCCGCGGCAATACGGATCGTCCGAACTTCACGTTCAACCCCGAGGCTTCTCCAGACTTAAAATGGGTTTCAGAAAATTCAGCTGGTTGGGGATTTAGCTCAAGTGGTAGAGCGCTTGCCTAAATGCCAAATTGTTGTCTGGTTAAAGTAACAATAGTCGAATGTGGTGGTGGAGCGCACCTGTAATCCCGTCACTCTGGGAGGCTGAGGTGGGAGGATCCCAAGCCCAGCCTGAGCGATTTAGTGAGACCCAGTCTCAAAAGTTAAAAAAAGAAAAAATGAAAAGTGACGGGGGTTTAGATTAGTGGGAAAGTCTTGCGTTCAATATCTAGTACTGAAAAAAAGAGAGAGAGAGAGAGAGACGCAATAGCAAGTACTTAAAGGCGATTGTTCTTTTTCCTATTTCCCATGCTGAGGTCACACCCAGGTCATCCTATCAAAAACCTGCTCTGAGTTCTCGCAAGAAGGGCGGGGCGGGGTGGGGCGGGGCGGGGGGGGGGTGGATGGTTCTGCTCACGTGTCCAGGGATTTCGTCACACCTCCTTTCCGGACCAATTTTTGCCACATCCTATCTTCCTGCCTCAGCCAGTGTGGTGGCGCACACCTGTAATCCCAGCACTCAGGAGGCTGAGGCAGGAGGATCGTGGAAAGTTCAAGGCCAGCCTGGAGACCTTGTCTCAAAAAAAAAAAAAAAACTATCTTCCTGCCCCAATGACATTAGCTGCTATAGAAATAACACTTAAAATTTCAGTGGCTTCACTAAATAAAAGGCTATGTTTCACTTATGTCACTTGTCCAGAGAAGTTTGGGGGAAGGGGTCTACTCTACATAGTAGTTCAAGGGACCAGGTTCTTCTTGTAAATCTGCCCTTCTTTAGATGTCCAGTACAGAATCCTTTCCACTGAATTATGCATAGTGAAAAGGAGAACGGGGCTGGGGATTTAGTTCAGTGGTTAGAGCACTTGCCTAGCAAGCACAAAGCCCTGAGTTCCATCCCCAGCACCAAAAAAAAAAACAAAAAAAAAAAAAAAAACACAGATAGCACATGGGAGGTTTATAATGAACTAGGCCTGGACATGGCTCGCATCACATCCACTCAAATTTGCTTGGCCAGAATTTAGTCACTCTGCCACACTTAACTGCCAGGGAAAGCTAGGGCCCGGGAAGAAGAGAACAAAAGACATTGTTAATAGCAGTCTCACTACACTCCTTCCCTCTGATCATGCCTCATCTCAGACATAGACCATATTCATCCTCTCCACAAAGGCAAAGCATCAATGTTATCTGGTCAGTGCATCCAGATAAAAGATCATGATCTCTGTGGGATGTGCCATCTTTCCCTATTAGGTCCAGGTTTGGCTACTCTTGGTCTGAAGACCTATGAAATAATAAGACAAATTACCAGCATCCCCACCTCCATCTGGTCACCAGCCTACTCACCCATTAGAGGTCCTCGGGTCATCTTGGCCCCCACACTGCTGCATGCTGGGGAACAGAGAGCCAACCAGCCATCAAGCTGCCCACACGCCCTGGGGAGAAAGCTCTTTCAGCCACCTTCCAGGCCTTTTGCAGAGGGAAGCTAAGGACTCTTCTAGAGTCAGGCCACCGATCTACTGTGGACATGAGAATCCTTTCTGCCGCACCCTTCTTCATTGAGCAATGGGAGGAATCACAAACACCCACCCACTTGGGATCTCTGGTCATTTTTGCCCCTGCTTGCATCAGTGCTGAGGAACCAAGGACCAAGCAGCTTGTAACGTGAGAGCCCTGCTGGCCACCTTCCAGGCTTTGTTCAGTGGGAAGTCAAGGTGGCCCTTCCTACTACGACCTGCCTACATACTGTGGAAGTGACAGCCTTCTTGGCCACTGCCTTTCTAGTGTGCTGGTACACTGATTAGCATTTAGCTAGAAGACGCAATCCCAGGCCCTTGCAGAAGTCGCCAGCCAGCCCACAGCACTTTTTTTTTTTTTTTCGGTACTGGAAATTGAATCCAAGGCCTTCACGCTGAGCTATATCCTCAGATTTTTTTTTTTCTAATTTTGAGACCACGCCCAGGCCCAATGTTCACCTACTTGAGGATCCTTCAAGGTCTCAGCCTAATACTGAAGTAGATGCAAAAAGGTCACCCACCCTCCAGTCTCCAGACGCAGTGGAAGACAGATGGCTTTTGGCCAGCATCTTCCCAGCACGCTGGTACCCCAGAGGGTCCTCCAGTCACCAGCCTGACTCCCTTCCAGGGTTCTACAGGTCATTTTAGTCCCCAGCCTCCCTACATGCTGGAAGACCGTGGACAATTCTTAGTTTTCCTGCCCATTGCTGTACAGTTGAAAGCCAGTTGGGCCACCATATTAGTGTCACTTGCTATAGAGCAGAGGACCCTTCCTGCCATCCCACAAACCATATTTTGAGGAAGCAGGACTATTTTCTAATGTATGTGGCCTGCTGGCGTCCCAAGGGAACTGCCCATCTGAAATCTGGCACCATCTAGTGTTCTGCTGCTGATCTCAACCCCCAGCCATCTTGCATGCTGGGAAAAACTGGCCATCAGTGAGGGCATCATGCACTGTGGAACGTGAACCCTTCTGACTGCCGTATGGGCCTTATGTGCTGGGGAACTGAGGGCTATTTGGGCCTCAACCTACAGGTACCACGGATACAAGTCCCTTTGGTCTCTTGTCCTTCTTTCCTCACTGGTTAACTGGGGAGAGGGGCCCCACTGATCACAGAGCCACCCACTAGGGTTCCACGAGTCATCTCAACCTCAGCCTCCCCGGGACTGGGGAAGTGAGAACCAATTGTGCTTTGCGTAGTAAAAAGCCGAGGACACTTCTTGATACAACGTGCCCACATTCTGTAGAAGAAAGAGCCCTCTCAGTCACCATCCTTCTCTCTATGCTGGTATACCATGAGTCTGTTCGGCTGCTTTCTGCTTTCAAACTAGAAAACTAAACTGGAGGCCATCCCAGCCACCAGCCAGCCAAATTTGCACATTCACAGGTCCTTAAAATGCTCAGACTAACAACCGGAGATGTAGCTCAGTGATAGAGGGCTTGACTACCATGTGTGAGGCCCTGGCTTCAGTCCCCAGAACAGCAAGACTAATAATTTCCAGGCTGCAGTGGACAGGGGTACTAAAGGTCCCTGTAGCTTCGGACTTCCCAAGTGATGATATGAAAGCAAGAGCCCTTTTGGCAACCATATTTTCCCATGCTGCTATCCCAGGGGCCCTTCAGATCAAGCCTAGCTGTTTTCTGGGATTCCACCGGTAATTTCAGCCCCTAGCCTCCCTGCACAGTGGGGAATGAGGTCCATTCTGGCAATTCTACTGCACATTGGTGTACAATCAAGAACCAAGACCACACTGGCCTCACATGCCATACGGCCAAGGGTCTTTTGCATCAACTTAATTTGAAGAACCAAGAGTCTTTTCAATTGCCATCTCAATCATGTGCTGATGTACTACGGGGTCTTCCTGTCAGAAATCTGGATACTTGCTAAGGTTCCACGGGTCATTTCAACACCACCCCACTTGTCATTGTGTCGAGAAATAGGGCCAACCAGCCATCAGTGAGCTGCATGCTGTGAAAATGAGAGCCTTTTGGACTTCCATGTGGAACTTACTCCCTGCAAAGCATAGAGCCCTTCTATTCCCGAGCGACAGGTATACTGTGGAAGTGTGAACTTTCTAGGCCACCATCCTTCCCTCTATGCTGGTGTATCAAGGACCCTTCAAGCTATCCACTGATTACCAGATAGATGGACTTGGATCCAATTGTGGGCACTGGCCGTTCCATATCAATGGATCCTTCAGGGGCCTGTGGGAAAAAACAGAGTTAAAAGACTCACCCTCAGGTATTCCAAGGACTGTGTAAATTCTCCTGCCCAAGTACTGTATTGATGACAACATTTTGCATGCTGGGAGACGCGTTTTCTTCTTGCCACAGGCTGCTCACCATCTGGGAAAGTGAGAACCATTTCGGCCACCATCTTTCCTGCATACTGGTGCTCTGAGGGTTCTTCTGACCACCTGTCTGTCCCCACAACAGGATTCTTTTTTTTTTTTCAGTACATGTTTGCAATACCCAACAGGATTCTGCCAATCTTCAATCTCCCGTTATGACCTTGTCCTGTGTTAAGCCAGAGACCATTCAGCTGGTGTCCTAGGGTGCTGGTGACAGGAAAGTCCCAGGTTACCAGCCTGCTTGTGAGCTGGGGAACTGGACTGGAGACCCTCAGTGCCACCGGTCTGCCTATGAACTACTGCCCTGGAGCCCCTTTGACAACCAACCAGCACAACTGCCACATGTTGGTCAGTCCTTCTGGATTTTAGCCTACGTTTAGCTGAGGAGCTGAAGACCATTCTGACCACAGGTGGGCTGAATGTTGTGGAAGCAAGAGCCCCTTTAGGTTGTTCTTCATTCATTTCTTACGACAGTGTCCCATTGGCCCACTGGTCACCAACCTTCCCTCTCATTAGGGTTCTAGGAGTCATTTCATCCCACAGCTTGCTCACATTTTACAGAACAGAGGGCCATCTGGTCATCAGCCTCCCCATAAGCTGTGGATTCAAGAGCCCTGTCATCTGCCATCCTTCCCACATACTGGCGCCCAGGGGGTCTCTTTAGGCTCCTATTGTAAAGGCAAGTAACATGCTTTATACTGAAATTTGGTCTTGTCTTCTGTCACTTGGGATTAGGTTCTGCTTTGCTTTAATCAGAAAAGAGATATAAACCAGGCCTGATAGCACAGGCCTGCAATCCCAGCACTCTGGGAAGCTGAGGCAGGAGGGTTGCAAATTGGAGCCCAGCCTGGGCAACCTTACAACTGAGAAAGACTCTGTCTCAAACTTCTAAAAAAATTTTTTTTTTAATGACTGGGAATGTAGCTCAGTTCAAAGGCCCTGGGTTCAATCCAAAGTACTGAGAAAAAGAAAAGAGGTGTACTTTCCTTTCATATTAAACATGTGTGGGAATTGGAGTTTTGATGCTGGAGTATGACAGCTCTATGAGGTCGCCAGAGATCCAGGTACCTTCTGGCCAAACACTCAGCCATTCCTAGAATGAAGTTCTTGTCTTCACTGTTCAATATGGCTTTCAGAGCTCCACCATCATGTCAGTTCCAGGTAGCAAATTTGAGAAATAGAGAAAAGGGTCTCCCCCTCTCTTTAAGGTGACTTCCTGGAAATACCACACAAAATGTGCCCTTATCCAGAATTTGGTCAAATAGCCACTCCTTCCTGAAAGGGAAACCAAGAAATGTAGTCTATCAGCTGTTCCCAGACAAAAATCAGAGTTCACTTACTAAATGACACGAGGAGTATTTGAGTTATTTACTGCAGCCTAATAACCCTGAAGTAACAACAACCAAAAATAAGTAAATGTAACAACAGTCATTTTATTATTTGTATTAGCCAGCTTTCCCATTGCTGGGACAAAATGTCCAATACCCGCAATTTAAAGGAGGAGAGGTTCAGTTTGGCTCTCAGTTTCTGAGGTTTCAGTCCATGGACAGCTGGCTCCAAGGCAGGAATGTCACGGCAGGAGGGTGTGGTAAAGCAGAGCTTCTCACTTCATGGTGGTCGGGAAGCAGAGAAGGGAATAGCGCCCCCATGATCCAGTCCATTCTCCAAGAGTCTCTTATTGGAGTCAAGCAGGTAATTAAGATTAACCGGCTCATCATCTCCCACAAACCTGGGGATTATGTGGGCTCAGCTGGATGGTGTTGCTAGTCTCACACACGGCCTCATGCAGCTGCAGTCAACTAAGATGCTGGGACTCGGGCCTGCCTCCTCATTATACCCACAGCCTCTCCTCTCCACGTGATCTCTCCACTCAACCTCTCTCCAACAGAAGGCTCCAAAAACACGAGGAAGAATCTTTCAGGTCTTCTCAAAGCCTCAGTGCAATGGCAGTTCACCACTGGTCAAAGCAGTCACAGTGCCAAACCTAATTCAGGCAGAGGAGAAATACGCTTCCCTTCTTGGTCAGGGAGTGACTTAGAATGTGCAGCCCTCTCTAAAGCACCACCAGGAGAAGGGATAGTTGGAAGAAATTAGCAGTTTTTGTCTCATGTCCCTTCAAAATAAACCATCTAAAAGCCTAAGACAGGGTCATGGATATATAAAATTCATGAAAAGAACCTATAGAAAATCAGGGTAAAACTAATGACAATCTCATACTGATTCACACACCAGGTCTTCATAAAGCCATAGCAGACTTTCTAAATGTACTAACCATGGATGAAATAATCTGCACAGTAATAAGCAACTGAGAACAGACATTCATAGAAGAGGAAATACAATCGGCCACTCATCATAAGGAAGAAACATTTGACCTCACTAATAAAGAAATGCACACAAAAAATTACATTTTTTCATAAAACTAACAATATTCGACACAAATGAAAATACCCAGTGAAAGACTATTAGAGAAAAGGAAAGGGAGGAGGAAAGGGGAGAAGAGGTAAAGGAGAGCAAAAGAGGGATGGGTGTGATCAAAGTATGTTATATGGAGGTATGAAAATGCCACAATGAAATCCATTGATCTGTATAATTAATATAAATTAATAAAACAGAAAATCCCCAGTGCTGTCAATGTTGTTTGTGGGGGTAGAGAAGAATGATGTTTCAGGGACATTTTTAAAAAATCTATGTAGTTTTGCTAGGTATGGTGGCACACACCTGTAATCCCAGCACACTGAGTGGCTGAAACAAGAGGACCACAAGTTTGAGCCCAGCCTGGGCAATTTAACAAGACTCCGCCTCAAAATTTTAAAAATGTAAAAGAGGACTGGAGGTGTGGCTCAGTGCAAAGGCACTGGGTTCAATTCCCAGTATCAAAACAAACAAACAAACAAACAAACAATATCTCTGAAGTTTAAAATATAGATGCCTTTTAATGGAACAAGTCCTGTCCTGACTCAATATTCCATAAAAATAATGCACAAGTATTCCAAAATACATGTGAAATAATATCCATTTCAGTTTCATATCACACAATATAAACTAACTTTTATTTTCTTTCTCTTTTGCAGTGCTAGGAATGGAACACAAGGCCTCACACATGCTAGGCAGGTGCTCTACCACTGAGGTAGGAAGAATGGGGCTGTAAGCCAGGTCTTCCAGATTCCAGAGCCCAAGCTGCTACACACTGCAATTTCTGCCACAGATGACTTCAATAACCTCACCAAGCCTGGTAGACATGCTATGCCTTGGGATCACTGTTCTTCTCACATCTCCTTGCCATCTTGCTGATAGTCTAAGCCATTCAGAAAAGCAAGGGAGAGCTGGGCATGGTGGCACACGCCTGCAATCCCAGCACTCTGGGAAGCTAAGACAGGAGGATCACAAGTTTAAACACAGTCTGGGTAACATAGTAACTCAGCAAGAAGCTGTTCAAAAAATAAAAAAGAGCCTCAGTGCAAAGGCCCTGGGTTCAGCCTGAAGTACTGCTGAAAAGAAGAAAGAGGAGAAAATAAAGAAGAAAGAGGAGAAGTGGAGGGAGAAGAGGAAGAGAAGAGAGAGAGAGAGAAAGAAAGAAAGAAAGAGAGAGAGAGAAAGAAAGAAAGAAAGAAAGAAAGAAAGAAAGAAAGAAAGAAAGAAAGAAAGAAAGAAAGAAAGAAAGAAAGAGAGAAAAAAGCAAGGGAGAGCAATACTGGAGTTGGGGAGTGTATTAGTCAGCTTTCCAATCACTGATACTCAACATCTGACACCCACAACTTATGGGGGAGAGGTTTAATTTGGCTCATGGTTTCAGGTGATTCGCTCCATAGTCAGCTGGCTCTAGGGCAGAGACATCATGGTGGAAAGGCATGATGGAACAAAGCTGCTTAGTTCACAGCAGCTGGGAAGCAGAGCAGGGGAAGAGTGCCAAAGGGGAAAGGAGCCAGGGATGGGCTACAGTACCCAAGGTCACACCTCAGTGACCCACCCAGATACACCCAGAGTGTGCCTTTCTAATCTCCTAGGACAGTGGTGGCGAACCTACAGCACATATGGCAAAGCGTGCTGCTTGTACTATTGAAAGCTCTAAAAGGTTCACCATCACTGTCCTAGGAGGCTCCCAAGCCAATCAAATTAACACAATTAAGCTCAACCACCGCAGCGGGGAAGATACTGAGTGTGGAAATTAGAACTAGGTTCAAGTATACAGCCACTTTTTTTTTTTTTTTTGAGACAGGTTCTTGCTGTGTAGTCCCTACTGGTTTTAAACACATTATGTAACCCAGGCTGGCCTTGAACTCATAGCAAACTTCCTGCCTCAGCCTCTTGAGTGCTGGGGTTACAGGTGTGTGCCACCACAACTGGTCCACTACTATTTAAATAACCAAATTTAAGTCGGGTGTGGTGGCACGTGTCTATAACATTCTGGGAAGGTGAGGCAGAGGATCAAAAAACTTCAATCCCAGCCTGGGCAATTTAGCAAGGCCCTGTCTCAAAATTTAAAAATCAAACAAGGGTTAGGGATATAGTTCAGTGCAAAGGCCCTGGGTTCAATCCCTAGTACTGCAAAATAAATAAATAACAAGTAAATAAACAACCAAATTTTAAGGCGAGTAAAGCTATAACACATAATGCTGGCAAGGTTGTAGCAAAATTGGTACATTCATTGATGGCTAGTGGTGGTGAAAACTGGTTCAACCAGTTGGAGACATTTTGGGCAGTATTTCAATAGACACTAAAATGTTCACGCTCTTTAATGAGTAATCCCAGTCTTAAGAAATTATTTAAAGGCAATGATGCAAAAGAGTAAGTTCGGTGTACAGAAGTTTTCATTACACTATAAACATAACAGCAAAACAACTAACATGACACAAATGTCCAATATGGGAGAATGATTAAGCAATGATTAAGGGTTTGTATTTGACAAGAAACACAGCTGCTCACCTTTTTTCTCAGAGTCCTTTGGCTCGTCAAGCTCCGATCCTCACACAGCCCGGGGTGCTTGTGTTAAATTAAACAACAACAATCACTAAGGCACATTTTAGCTCTGCGGAACCAGAATGGAGTCAGCCCAATGTTTTCTTCACATTTGAAAAACCGAGAATACGCTCCACCTGCCCTCTTTTAGCTCTGCATAAGTCTCCTCTCTTTAGCACATTTGCTGTTTACAGTTACAACTCCCTCACAGTTTGCTCATCATTTCCAAAATGTTTTCTTCCCTGAAGTTGTGCATAAGCTTATTGCTTGCAGGATGCTCGCCAGGACTTTGAGAGGCACTGGGGCCTGACTGCCTCCCGTGGCAGCACGACAGAGGCCAAATCACAACTTCGCTAACTGAGAAGCCTTGCCACGGGATGACCCATAATTATAAGAAATACATCAAATAGTGATTATTTTTATTGATGTCAAGCTGCCTTTTTACAATGAGCTGTAGTACGAGAGTGCATGCTCTCTCCTGGCCAGTGCCCAGCTCCACAACCGGCTCACAAACTGGATGCACAGAATACAATCGGCTTTTGCAGTGTCGTCCAAAGGGCGCCCCCCCAAGCTGTTTGGAAACACTGCAGGCGGCGTGGGGCTGCTAGTTTTGAGGATGTTGTGAGGTAGAACAATGATCATCGTTATTGCACAATAATGGTATCGGCGAAATACACCAAATGCTTTAGAGAGTTAAAATGTTCCCTAATGGCCGCATGTTCCATATAATTATTTTCTTTGTGTGCTTATTGCAATTTTTAAATTGCCTTTCATTATAAATTGTGTTTCCAATATAGCAGACCTCCTTTTCCTGCATATTCTGTGACTGCCAGGTAGTGATATACGTGCTCAGTGTGGCGTCTTTACCCTGAATGTCATCTTCTTTCCTTCTCTTTCTTTCTTTTTTTGTAACTTTTTACTTCCATCGCTAAGATTTTGGACCAAGTGTGGCGGCACACACCTGTAATCCCAGAATTCGGGAGACTGAGGCAGAATGGTAGAGATTTGGAGGCCAGCCTGCCCTACACAGCAAGACCCTGTATAAAAAAAAATTTTTTTTAGCGATCTGGTTGTGGTGGTACACTTGTAGCCACACCTATCCAGGAGGCTGAGGCAGAAGGATCACTTGAGAATAGAAATTTGAGACAAGTTTGGGCAACAAAGCAAGACCCACATCTCAAAATTTAAAAAAATTTTTTTTTTTTTTTAGTAGTACTAGGGATTGAACCCAAGGCCTTTGCACTGAGCTACATCCTTAGCCCTTTTTCATTTTTTTATTTTGAGGCAGGGTGTGGCTAACTCACTAAATTTCCCGGGCTGGGCTCAAACTCCTGCCTCAGCCTCTCATCGTGCTGGGATTACAGGCCTGTGCCACTGCACCCAGCTAAAAAGTACAATTTTTAAAAACCACTTTTCTACCAAAGCTCTTTTAGAAGGTAGCTGAACATAGAGGGGGTCTGACTTGCAAGGGGCAGATTGTAGTCTTCTGCCCACTACTAACAAGTTGTGTGACCGTGAACAAGTCAGTTCCTCGCTTGTGCTCCAGTGACCCGTATGTGAAGCAGCTGAGATCTGCAGAGACCAAAGAGGCAGCAGACTCGGAGTTAGGCTGCCCGGGTTGGCTCACCTGCTGGGTCCAGCTCTGTGACCTTGGACAAACTACTTCTCTCTCTGTTTTAACCAACCAGCCTGCTTTGCCAGGGATTGAGGGATTGCCCAGAACACAGGACTTTTAGTTGGAAAGCTGAGAAACTCTCAGGAAGAATTGGTCACCCTTTCTCTGCCTCAGTTTCCCCATCTGTAAACGCGAGATCATAACTGAGCCAGCCCCACGAGGTTGTCAGGGGACCTGACTGATCAGCATGAAAACACATTTAGCCCCCCCTCGGGCACAGAGAGTGCTCAGTGCGAGTTGCTGCTAGTGTCAGGGTTGTCTCCTGAGTAGCGCTTGATTCCATCCCCCTCTGTTACTATTTCACCATCTCCCTTTCTCCTCGCTTCTGTTTAATAGCGTAAAGACTTAAGTATGAGCGTATTTAGTATTAAGCTCGACATGCTGTGAAATCCTTTGTTTCACTTACCACTCCAGACAATACCAATGATGCCTTCAAAATGTTTTTAAGCAATTTAATATAGCTCTCATTGGAATGTCACAATTTTCAAAGTTATAGTTCAATCTCCCCTTAGTGCAATGCAATAAAAAAGGTTACTCTAACATCGTTTCCTTTATATAAATAACATCAAAATGCTTCAACCCAAAAGCTGAAGAAGAAAGGAGGAAGGTAAAGAGAAACAGGTATGAACTGGTCCATGATGACATAGGAGGGCAACACTTCCTGGCTAATATCCCATCCTGGGTTTGAGAAAACATTTGATGCAGTGGAAGCCGATCCTGAGGGATGGGTGCTTGGAAGGTGGGGGGACTGTTGTTGAAGGGTACCTGGAAACAAATGAAAGAAATATAAACAAGATCCCTTCTGAGAGGAAGCCTGGACTAAACTTACACCAGGTGGAAGTGAGATGTCAAATGAGTCTTCAAACTGCCCTCTCCTCTTTTCTGCCTATCCTACAACGACTAATACCTAAGTAGGCCCCATTTTTGAAGGAGATAAAAGAAAATGGGTGAAAGAAAGACAAGCATTTTCTCTGATGGTCACTCCCCTCGTGGTTTGCAGAGTAAAAAGCCCTTTATGGATTTTTTTGTGGGGGTGTGGGTGGGGTCAGAATTGAAATCAGCCATCTTTGTCAACAACTCTCCATGTAGGGTACATATCACCTTACCCTAAAAGGCAAGCCTGCATTAGGGAGAAAGGAAGGAGGGAAGGAAGGAAGGAAGGAAGGAAGGCAGGAAGAAGTGAAGACAGGACAAAGGGAAGGAAGGAAGGAAGGAAGGAAGGAAGGAAGGAAGAAAGAAAGAAAGAAAGAAAGAAAGAAAGAAAGAAAGAAAGAAAGAAAGAAAGAAAGAGAAAGAAAGAAAGAAAGAAAGAAAGAAAGAAAGAAAGAAAGAGAGAGAGAAAGAAAGAAAAGGAAGAGAAAGGAAGAAAGAAAGAAAAAGGAGAAAACAAGTAGGCTTGGAATTGATTCTACAGTGTGGAAGACTGTCAACAGCATTTTCTATTTGTACTATTTAAAAGATAGTGTTGGTGGTCTCCTCGTTTCTCAGAAAAGGGAAATTTTACACCTGTTAGATTATAGTCTTGGAACTATTTATTAGAGAGAATGTACAGTGACAGATAATGCCAACTCTCTATTATCCATGAAAAGAAATAAGTAAAAATCACTCCTAGGTCTAAATTTCACTTGAACTGTGGGTTTCAATCTCCTTTCTCTCCAGCCCTTCTGGAATTCTGAGTAAAAATACATTGGTTTTAATTTCTTTTTATTCCCTTACAAGCCTTAAGTGTGTGGGGAGGGGGTTAATGAGCAATGAAATAGCCCCAACAGCAATAATAAAAAATGGGAGAATTGAGGAAAGAAAATGAGGCCTATAAATAAGAGATAGAAGGAGGGAGAAAGATTAGTCAGGTCCTACCCCATGAGAAGGAAAACTCAAATGCCGTTTGCCCAAATCAAAGTGTCTTCTGCACTCCCAAGGCCACAATGCAATTCTCCTGTTCAGTAAAGATTTCCTAAGCTGCCCTGTGCCAGGAACTGTGCTGAGACCTGCCAACTCTCCATGGAGGAAAAGAACGTGGTGTTGATTGGGGATGTATCAACGTCTTTAGCTCTGCATAAATCTCCGCTACACTCAATTTCAGGAGATTGTGAGAAACCTACGATTTCCCACTCAGAAACAAAATCTAAGATCTTCTCATTTAGTCTCCCAAGAAAAATTGCTGAGGCCCACTTTCTGTGCATTTGCATCCGAGTAGATTATTTGCGCTCCTCCTTCCATTTTTGCTGCCTTGACACCACCCCACCTGCTACCATGGTCACTGTGGTCATTTTCGAGGAGCAGGAGGAGTGGGCACCCCGGGGCCCTTTCTGACCTGTGCCCGCTCGGGCGTGGTTGGGTCCCTCTGGTCCACCCGGAGGCCGCCTCCCCGCCCGCGCCCTCTTGCGGGCGCTCTGGTCCTGCCACCCCAGTCCCCGTTCCACCAGGATCACCCAGGGCGGGTCTTGCCTCTGCTGCCCCTGAGACCCGGGAGAAGACCAGACAAGGGCCATCAGAGTCGTCGTGGCAGCGTTTCCAGCAGCGGGGCTCGGCCCCGGAGGCCCCTGGGTGCCAGCACCTTCTCCGCGAAGGGGAAACCGAGGCCGCCTCTGGCGAGCGGTGCCCTGCGGAGGGCCCTGCCCAGGACCGGGCTGGACTTGAGGCTTCCGGTCGGTGCGGGCTGAGGGCGGTGCAGCCTGGGAGGACCCAACAGGCCCCTAGGCCCCGAGCGTCCCGGTTCTCCGCCACCGTCGGTCTCCTCAGCGTGGGAGCCGGCCGCCTTCCCTCGAAGATGCGAAGATGCGGGGTGTCCGGGTGGGCTGGAAAGTCAGGGGCGCGGCAGGTGCCGCTGGAGGAGGATGGAGCTGCCCCAGGTGTGGAGGAGTCTCCTGGTAGAGTGTTAAAAGCAAGCCCCTTGAGCAGTTATTTTCATCCCGCAGGTCCCCCCCCCTTCTGTTCAGCTATTTGTGTTTTCTGATCGGGTAAGTGATTTGCGGCACGAAATTAGATATCTTTATTCCAGAAACACTGTGGTACTAATGGTATCTATCCCAGAGCAGGCTCCCTATTAGTCACGGGATTTTTTTTTTTTCACTTGCAGGTTATTTTGTGATGAAGGAACAGAGCTTTGCGCAGCCCCGGCATCTTCCCTGCTCCCTTCCACACAATGCACCTCTTAATTAAACACGGGGACACCCACGCCTCCTTTCCCATAGGACCCCTTCCATCTGCTCCCTCACCCTCTCTGAAATACCAGCCTTGTATGGGCAGGGAAAGCCTCGTGTTGAACTTCTCAATTAGCAAGACAGCAGCAAAATAAGGGATTCTAAAGAGCTGTTATCTTTCCTATTTTTGGATTCTTCCTTCTAGGTCTTACCCAGTAAATGTTTTGTTGGCCTTAGCATGAGTCTAAACTCCTGCAGGCCTGAAGACATGAGATTGCAGACTACAGAACTTCAGAAGCTTTTTTCTGATTGATGAGTTAGGATTAACATAGTGGAAAAGTGATGTTATAGATCGATTTGAACAGGGAGTTTTTGCCTTTGTTAAAAAAAAAAAAAGCTTCACTGGTAACTTTTTACCAGAGGTAGTTAAGAGCTTCAAGGAAACACAGTCATTTCCGGGTTGTACAAATCAAAGGGAGCTGGGCAGCAACCTTCCATGTATTTCCCTTTTCTCGATTTCTGGCCAGAGCAAGAAGGAGCAGGTGATGTATGAGTAAGGCGAGTAGAGGAACCTGGGATTTGAGGATTCCCTCACGCAGATGCTGGGATTTGGGGGGAGGTGCCAGGGTTGCTCCGCATAGTACAAGGCCATCAAGTCGGAAGGGGAGAGGTCTTAAAACAAAAGGTGAAGGGACCAGAGATAGAAATTGGAGAATCCTAGAATCAGAAGATGGGGAATCCTAAAAATCTGAACTCAAGGAACTTACAATCAGAAGGTGGGGTAATCAAGAGTCAGAAGGTGGGAAGCAATCACAGAGCCATGGTGTGGGGGTACCCCAGAGATCGATTTCAAACAGAAGCAATCTCAGAGTAGCTGTGTTCAGATGGCCCCTAAGGAGTGAGGGATGTGAGAGTGCAGGCCGCCAGGCCTTCAGGAACACCCTGCAGACTGCAGATTCAGATTTCCGCCTGGTGTCGCATCCGCAGCGCACTAGCCTTGGTCCCACCCCCAATTATTTCACTTCTAGGTCCAGTGTTTCCTGAGGTTCGCCAGCAAGAATCCACCCGGCAATTATCTCCCCTCTCGCGCTCATGGGGGGACATTAACCACGAACGCGCTGGAGAAAAAAGGTACAGATGGGTCTTTTATTGAACACTTGGAAATGTTTCCAAGGCTTTTGTTTTCTTCCCCCATTCATTCCTGCCGGATCACTTGGATCTGCCAACTTCAGCCCCTAGAGGCTGCGGCGGGGAGGCCCGGTCCAGCCGGAGCCCCCCGCTAGGGGGCGCGCTCCGGCCGTGGCGCCGAGCCGAGCTCGACCCGGGTGCTGCTGGCTTGGGGGGAGGGGCATGGACCCGGAGAGCCCCGGGTCCACGAGGCCTCAGGACCAAACCTAGCACTGGGTCTCTTGTCGCTCCTTACTGGAGTTCCAACCCGTGCCCACCCGCCCTTCCGTCTGGGGTCGCCGGGAGCAGCAGCTACAGAGTAAAGGTTGCTCCCAAGTCCGGCCGTCCGGCACCGGAGAGAAGAAAGCAGATGGCGGTGATTACAGGGCGCCAAGAAGTTTCCCTCTGAGGTCTGGAAACCTGGGGTGGGGGGTGCGGCAGGAGAGGGTGGCTCCCGCCAAAGTATTCAGGGCGACCGCTCGGAACCCAACCACTTGCTTGTCGCCCGTGGGAGGCTGCGACCATCTCGCCCAGCTTTACGCCTGGAAGAAAGCTTGAAAAAAAACTGAGTTGCCGCTTGGATGGCTGTTGGAGGACGAGGTGTCTGTTTTCCTTCTAGTTCTCGCTCCTCCATCCTCTCCTCCTGCCGCTGATGGGTGACAGAAAGTGACGAAGTTTGCAAATACAGGGAGTTGTCCTTACACAGTAATCACATCCACATGTCCACACCTTGAGGGCTCGGCCGCGGTCCTCGGGATGCTTCCCAGAAAGCTGTTCCCTAACAAACCTCTCCCGGCCGGCCAGCCGAGCCCTGATGGTGGAACCCACGGCTCAGGCGGAGGACGCAACGAACAGGGAAGCAGTGGCAAACAGAAGGGAATCTTCCTGGGAAATCCAACTTGTCAGTTCCTTCGTACGGTACCTTTCCACAGGGCGCTCCTTTGAGAAGACATCAACAAACAAACCCCATCCTCCGACAGATCCCAGCAGCCTGGGAAGAACTGAGGCAGGGATAGGAAGTGGCGGGCAAATTGGGGGCAGAGAAGGCTAGGGACAAGTTCTAGGCAAGCGGATTATGTTGCATTTCCTCCTACTACCAGACTTCCAGGAGGAGAGACCTCGATTTGTGCATAAACTGCATACTCTGAAGTGGATAAGACTCTGCAAGCAGCATTTGAGGTTAACCTTGACTGGCTGGAGTTAAGGGAGGTGGGGGGAGGCAAATATTTCTGTTCGTGCCCTCCGGCTCTTCCCAGCACCGGCTGTCAATCCCGATGCTTGTTATCCTCACAAGGCTTCAGTTTGTTTGCCTGATCTCAGCAAGGTTTTCTTCCACAAGTAGAACTATAATTGCTATAATTCTACTGTATCATTTGGATCATTGCAGTATTGTTGTTTTCTCTCCCTCTTTCTCTCCTCCTAACACTGCAATAACGCGCCCCAGTGTTAAATTAGCAGGTTGCGGAAGACCATAAATGAATGAAAGTTTGTTAAAAAAAAAAAAAAGAAAAAGAAATTAAATAAAAAACCCCAGCAAAATGACTTGGCAAAGGGGATATCACATCACAGAGAATCCTTGCGTGTAATCAGGACTTATTGTCTTCCTTTCCAATGGCTTCCAAATTGGTCACCAGACTCCAAAGAAGTTTATTTCTATTGTTTAAATATATGTTTTGAAGAGGTTGAACATAATTTAAGGGGACCTAAGCCATCCGGTGCGACTGGAAACCCATTAAAGCTTTATTTATCTACGTGTATATCGCACAATAAATTAAAACATCTCAAATGAAGAGTGTGTGAGGTTAACTCTCCTCCAAACATTTTCCCCCCGGATAATGACATCTAACTGCCACCCCCTTATCCTACATTTCTTGCAAATATAATTTGGAAACTACAATGTAGAATTAGCTCTCTCACCACAGAAAAGAAAGGGGTTTCTTCATTCACCTCCTCTGGGTAATTATTATTTCCACTCCTGGGGACAAGCCCCATTTTTTTACTATAAACAACAGTTTTAAACACTCTCAACCCTCCCTTCCAGCCAAGATTGTCATTTTTATTTTAGTGATTGATTTTAAAAGCAAACGAACCAAGCATCACTGTTTTCCGAGCAGTCCAGGAAAAAGCAAACCAAGGGCTACAGTTATAAAGATTAGGGGAGCCAGGAGTTGTGAATAATAAAGTACAAATATGAATAATATCACCAAAGTGAAATTATTTTTAATCAGAAAGTAAGTGGAAAAGTGAAGTGAAATGTCATTTTGCTAGCAGAGTAAACAGTAAGTTGGGCAAAACTATAAGTTCTTTTACATATAGTCCTATTCCCAATCCGTAAAAGTCTGTCTACTCAACACACCAATTAAATCCTTCCTAGATATTAGTAGCATCCTCTGATTTCTAAAGCGACACATAGGATAGCACACATACACCTTACGCCCATATTCTGGCTAGATATTGTGGAGGCAACAGCAGACCCTGTCTATCCAGTACCTTAGAAAAGTTTTCTGTAATTTTTTTAAAAAATTAATCTCTGGGGAATAGCAAGAGTCAGTTGTAGATTTTGAAGCTGGGTATTGAATTGTGACAAATCTCAGGGCCTCTGGGTGTAGCGTGAGCTGGGTCAGGCCTTTCTCCTGCAGCTGAATGGACGTGCCTCTCCAACAGCATCCTCACTTGGGGAAGATTGATTAGAAAATACCAAAAATAAATAAAATAAACAGAACAAATAAAACCAGCGTTTTCACATATGTCTCCCAAAGAAACACTTCATAGTCCATTAATAGAATTCGATTTAATTCCAGGAACCATTAAGTCAGAATCAGAAATTCTATGTTAACCTCCCCTTTTACAGTGGATGATTAAAATTAGAACACACCCCAGCAGAAAGTCCGACTTCTTTTAAAAGAAGAACAGCTGCAGAGGGAGGAGGAGGGGGACGCGGGCAACTCTTCCGCGGAGAGGGTTGAAACCCCGTTGGGCTCTCAAAAATGATTTGTGCGTCTGTGTCTCTTTTTGTTCAACACGATCTTTCTTGGACTCATTTTCAACCCACTCCCTGCGTGTGCGGAGCCGACTCTCAAGTCACGGAGCCACCTGGCAGCCGGGTCTTGTGGATTTCCGACGCGGGGCCAGCCGGGGAGGGAAAAGTGCCTCTGTCTCTCCCAGCGACCAGCCGCAGGGATTCCGGCGAGGGTCCGCGGCTGGAGACTGTGGAAACGCTGCGTCCTTACGCCTCTCGGCTGCGAAGAGACCCACACGCCCGGAACGGGCTTGCGGGCCCAAAGAGGATGGGGGAGGGAATCTGCGCGCTTAGTGTTAGTTTAAAGCTGAATAGGACACTACGAAAACACCGGACTATTGGTGAGGATGAAAAGAAAAAACAGTGCAGCAAAGGCAGGAGTGGATCCCAGGCGCCCTGGAACCCAGGGGACTTAAAAGAAAATCAAATGTCAAGATAGCTCAGGTTTTCCTCTGCTCCTCCCCCACTCCACCCCCATTATCCAAGTGTACGAAAACGGGTGAGAATCCAACTGCAACCGAGAGAGAGAGAGAGAGAGAGAGAGAGAGAGAGAGAGACTTGAGAGAAAGCGACACGCAGAGAGATCCTTTTGGTCCTCCCTTTAATAGTAGTAGTATAGCATTCGTATTAGTACTATTAATGTGCCTGTTCCCAACTCTTCATGCCCCTCAAGTTGTGTCTTGAATGCTCCTGCCTAGCCAGTCCGATCCGATGTCTGCCACCCAGCCACTGGCACCCAAGAGTTATGCAGATGTTTATGGCTAAGGGAAAATTCGAGTTATGCATCCGTGTATTTTTAAATACTGACTGTAAGTGATTCAAGTATAACCCTTTGTAAAACGCTTTTCTCTTTGACACGTTGAAGGGACTGAGAGAGGAAAACCCGAAGTGGATTCCCCTTTCCCGACCCCTCCTGCCACCCACCACCCTCGCCCCCACCCAGCCAGCTTCAGGGCCTCGGGTGTCCCTTCGGCTCCGCACCCAGGCAGTGAGGATATCTGTGCCGGACCCCTCGCCTGGGCTTGACCCAACTTCGCTCAGAGTTGGGTCTCGGTTGTCAGCTTTGGATGCGCAGGAAGCTGTTTAAATGAAAGGCATGCGCTCTCCCTAGGGCTCACTTCTCTCCCCTTTGCTAATGGGAACCAGGTCACTGGAATTCAGAATTTTAGATGCTTGGATTTGCTTGAAGAGGAATCTAGGTTCCTTCCACCCTTGGGTGCTCGGAGCCTCCCCTCCCCGCCCCGTCGGTTCCACTGTTAGGCTCTGTTCAAGGGCGAACAGCCTCGAGGTGATGGCTTAACTGAGAGCAATTTGGAGAAAAGAGGAGAGTCCTGGGAGGTGGGAGAGACTCCCAGACCGGTCCCCGATTGTCCCCTCTTGAGTACCTTTCTGCTCTATAGGTGCTCTAGAGAAGGCCGAGCGCCTTTGCCAGAGCTTTGTGTTTGAGGGAGCCTTTTCTCATTCCGGAGTTTAAAACCCAGAGGAGTGCTCCGGGGAAGCTATTAAGGAGAGAACAAGAGGCAGGCTCGGGGCAAGTCGAACACCGCAAGGCAACGGGACTCAAGGGAAAACCGGACGCCCAGACGGCAGATGTTTTCTCATGGCCCCCACCCTGGCACCAGGAGGCTCGCTGAGGTCAAGGCGCCGTCCTGGAAGCTCAATGGGCTTTGAAAAGTGCCAGGTCATCCTGAACGAGTGCTTCGAACCATCGCCTCCTGGGAGCGAGATCGTGGGGCTGGCGGAAGGGGCGCGGGAACCCCAAGTGGCACCCACAGGTCTGGCATGTGAATAAGCTATAGCTTCGGGGGCCAGCCCTTTGAAGTTACAGGAGGGTCTGCAGAAAAAGGGTGGCATACTTAGAAAGTTGTTAGCTTAAAAAAGAAAGGAAGAGAGAAGGAAGGAAAGAGAAAAGAGAAAGAAAGAAAAAGAAAATTGGCTCTGGTGCATCCCGCTGCTACACCACACACACACACACACACACACACACACACACACACACACACCCGCTGGCCCCTCTGAAATCCAGTCCGGGCTTTGCTGGGCGCCCACAGTCCGACGTAGCCCGGCCTCTGGCGAGAGCCAATCAGACCGCGCCTCTCAGCACGTGGAGGAGAGAGACTCCAGCGCTGCGAGCCCGCTGCTCACTACACTTGTTAAGGCTTGTCCTGAGCGCGGAGAGGGCGAGCTCGGGCTGCGGGCAGGGCGGGAGCCAGCAGTCGGCATCCGAGGGAGGCAGACAGGCACAAAGATCGCAGTAATATCCGTTATAACCAGCCATCTAACCCACCCCCAACACACACACACCCATCCCACCCGCCGGGAGAGGCAGCCAGAGGACTCTCTCTGCACCCAGGGAAAAAGCCCCAGCCATGAGCAATCAGTACCAGGAGGAGGGCTGCTCCGACAGGCCGGAGTGCAAAAGTAAATCTCCAACTTTGCTCTCCTCCTACTGCATCGACAGCATCCTGGGCCGGAGAAGCCCGTGCAAAATGCGGCTGCTAGGAGCTGCGCAGAACTTGCCCGCCCCGCTGGCCAGCCGCGCTGACCAGGAAAAGGCCGTGCAAGGTAAGGCTGTGCCTATCAGCAAAGAGCTCTGGGCACTGGTTCAGATGTTTTATGTTTGGGGGGCTGGGGCCTGGGGCTTGTCAAGTTGGAGACAGGGAAGGAAAGGGGACAACTCTGAGGCCTGGTGCCTCAGTGGAGCGCTGAACGTCTTGCCAGGGGTGTCTCTCCCTCTCTCCGTCTGTCTCTTCCTCTCTGCTTCCAGAAAATGCAGAGGCCCACTTTCACCTCGGGACCCTTAGGCTCTCAGTGGGTGTCAGTCGTTAGGTAGTTTAACTGCTCCTTTTGGTAGCCTTGGGCATGGTGTGAAGAGGGCCCTGGATGAAGAACAGCAGATACTTACCCTCTTAGACCCTTATAGCAACAACTTGACCGAAACCCAAAGACTGGTGCATGGGGGGTCTCCAGGCAGAGTGAGCCTTGGCCTTTCCTCCTTATGGAAGATTTCTTTATATGCGGTGTTCTGCTATCTTTTTAAAATTGTACATTACTTGTGACTTTTTAAACCCAAGCTTTACAGAAAACATTTCCCTGGGATTCCCCCGATGCTTATTGTGTTTGAAATGTATGAAATGTGTGGCTTCTGGGCGCTATTTTTTCCTCTGCTGTGATTTTCAAAAAGAGTTGAGCAGTTGAAAGATATGTAAAAGGTTTTATGAATTAAAAATTCCGAAACTGTCGTTTTCCCTGAACCTGTTACACTCAAATTTCTCCTTGAGCTGGACGCAGAGGTGTTGTAGGAAAAGAACTGCTAGTTTGTTTTTGTTTTTGTTTTTTTTTTAATGCTAAAACCAGCGGTCCAGCCGCAACGCTGCTGAGAAGATAGGAGTGGACGGCGGAGAAATGACCGTTTAAAATAAAACCGACTTTTTCCTTTTCTTTTTTTAGCCCGCAGTGGCACCTGTGCCAGGCGCTTCCTCGAAGGGAAGGAGCAGCCTGTGCCAGTTGCAACCCCCCTCTGTCCCCACCCCAGGCCTTTCCCGGCACATTTTCCTTAGGACGATTTTATTTTGCCTTTCAGTGCTAGGACTCCCGCCCCCTCCCTCTGTGGGCTCAGGCGGAGTTCCCAGCGGCTTCGCCCCGCAGGGGTCGCCCGAGGGGCAGCGCCCCTCTTGCCAGCCTGTGCCCCTGTGGCTGAGAGGAGCAGCGGGTAGAGGTCTTGGGCAAAGTTTTCAGAGTGATGGTGATTTTTTTTTCAAGTTGTTGAATGATTTTGGATTCTCCACTGCCCAAAAACGGGAAGAAAAAAAAAGTGGGAGAGGGGGCGAGGGAAAAGAAAAAGGAATGAAAGAAGGAAGGAGCGAAGGAGCGAGGGGAAGGGAATTCACGCAAAAAGAGAAAGGAAGAAAAAGCGAGAGAAGGCAAAAGGTGAGGAAAGGAAGAGAGGGGAAAGAGAAATAAAAGCGAGGGAGAATGTGAGGAATAGGTAAAAGAAGGAATAAAGGAAATAAAGGGCAGAGTGAGAGAGGGAAAGAAAAGGGGAGAGGGAGAAGGGGGAAAGAAACAAGAGAAAAAGAGGGTGAGAAGAAAGAGAAAAGCAGGGAGAGAAAGGAAAAGAGCAAGAAAAGTGGGAAGGAGTCGGAGTCCGCCGGCGCCCGGGGCGCGCCAGGGCCCGGACACCGAGGGGGCTGTGGCCGGGCGGCCGTGCAGGCGGGGACTCCCGGGCGAGCTGGCGCCTGACCGCTCTCCCTTGCCCGCAGGCTCCCCCAAGGGCAGCAGCGCCCCGTTCGAGGCCGAGCTGCACCTGCCGCCCAAGCTGCGGCGCCTGTACGGTCCCGGCGGGGGCCGCCTCCTCCAGGGCGCCGCGGCGGCGGCGGCGGCGGCGGCGGCAGCGGCGGCGGCGGCGGCCTCGGCCACCGCGGGTCCGCGGGGGGAGGCCCCGCCACCGCCGCCGCCTGCCGCGCGGCCCGGAGAGCGGCCGGACGGCGCGGGGGCCGCCGTGGCCGCCGCCGCCGCCGCCGCCGCCGCCTGGGACACGCTCAAGATCAGCCAGGCGCCGCAGGTGAGCATCAGCCGCAGCAAGTCGTACCGCGAGAACGGGGCGCCCTTCGTGCCGCCGCCGCCCGCGCTGGACGAGCTGAGCGGTCCAGGGGGCGTCGCGCACCCGGACGAGCGCCTCGGCGCGGCCGGCGGCCCGGGCAGTGCCCCGGCGGCGGCGAGCGGCGGCGCGGGCGCGGAGGACGACGAGGAGGAGCTGCTGGAGGACGAGGAGGACGAGGACGAGGAAGAGGAGCTGCTGGAGGACGACGAGGAGGAGCTGCTGGAGGACGATGCCCGCGCGCTGCTCAAGGAGCCCAGGCGCTGTGCCGTGGCCGCCACCGGTGCGGTGGCCGCAGCTGCCGCCGCGGCTGTGGCCACCGAGGGCGGGGAGCTGTCGCCCAAGGAAGAGCTGCTGCTGCACCCGGAGGACACTGAGGGCAAGGACGGGGAGGACAGCGTGTGCCTGTCTGCGGGCAGCGACTCGGAGGAGGGGCTGCTGAAGCGCAAACAGAGGCGCTACCGCACCACGTTTACCAGCTACCAGCTGGAGGAGCTGGAGCGGGCCTTCCAGAAGACGCACTACCCCGACGTCTTCACCAGGTACTGGCGCGGCCGGCGGGAGCGGCCCGCGGCAGGGGCGGGAGGGCAAGCGCGGGCCGCAGACAGGGTTGCGGGGTGGGCAGCGGCCCGAACTCGGGGCACTTTCCTCATCGGAAAAAGCCCACTCCTCCTCCTCCCCGCTCCAGATTTAAGTTTAGGCTTCGATAGTTTACTTCCCAAGGTTGGTTTAGTTTAATGTTTTCAAATTAGAAGTTTTAGTTAGAGAGAGGAAGAGAAGCAAGCTCTCCAAGGATCGACCAAAGGAGCCACTCGGGGAGGTGTACACACACACACACACACACACACACATACACACACACACACACACACACACACACACACACGGACGCGCGCCCATGCACGCACTGTCCCCAGGCCAGGTCCCTGGCCAGGCCCGGGAAGCCTGCGAGAGGTCGCGCGGCCGGAGCAGTGCAGGGGCTATTTTTGGCCATGGTACCGCGTGCTTGACACCCCTGCCTGGTGCCCCAGGAGTCTGGTGGGTATCGGTTACACTGTTCGCGACGAGGCTAGAGGCCGTGCCGGCTCAGGAGGCCTTTAAAAAGATCTGAGTTCTGCCGTTTGAGGGCTCCCGAAATAACCGAAGGAAGCCGGAACTGGACAGTGTTTGGTGCCTGTATACCTGAGAGGCACCAGCCAGAATCTTGCCCTCTGGTATCTGTCCTCCACCCGCCACCGCCGCCCCAACACACTTTAAACCCAGCGTGTGTTTACTGTAAACGGGTTTGTGGGCTAGCCAGTGATTGCCGGAAGCCTGATAGACAGTACGCTGGCAGTTGGGGGAATTTTCTCTTTGGACGAGTGTCCGACACGACTGTGCGGCGTGGTCACGCTCTGCTTCTCTCTCACTCGAGTTTTGCTGGTGAAGGTGTGCCGCCCGGCGGGGTAACCAGGCCTCTGGGCCCCTGGTTATTCAGCGGAGCCGGGGACGTTTCTCTCCCGGCTGAAGGCCAAGGCTGGGTTGAGGCAAGGAGCCAGGGTTAGGTCAAAGGACCTCCCCCTACAAACACACCCACCACCACCAGCACCACCACCACGGGGGGAGAGAAAGGGACTGGTGTCTGCCTGGCGCAGGGCTTGTCAAGTGTAGGCAGCTCCTTCGCAGCAGACGTGTGCAGCCTTTCAATGTACCTTTTAGAGGGGGAAAGCTGCCTGTCCCTTTGAACCGCAGGAGAAATTGCCGTTTAGGACTCAGAAGGCCCGGGCCAACCCTAAAATGTAGTAGGTTTGGCAAGTGCCATACTCTGACCTGAGGAGAAGCAAAAGAAGAGTGGATTTAATGAGGCGAAGGCACTAAAGTTAGTTATCCCTTGAGCGAAACTTGGTCCTCTCCTGTGTCACCCAGTCCCTTTCTTATCTTTAATAAAGGAAATAAATTTTAAAATCAGTGCGCTATCAAATAGCTAACCGGACAACCGGCTTTAGCTTTCATCATACACGTGTATTTCAAAAGAAGAAAGTGAGCCCTTGTCAGCTGGCAGCTAGGTCCTCCCTTTTTTTAGCTTGGGAGGGGGACCAAAGTGCACAAGGAGGGGCCACTGCCCTCCACCGCCCCACCCCCACCTCCTTCCAGCCGAGGTGTCTGAGCCATTAGGCTGTGGGAGGGGGGCGCAGCGAGGAGTGCAGTTTTACAGCTGCTGGTGCTCACAGTAAGGGGGGGGGGCAACGGAAAGAGTTTAGTGAACCTATTTCCTCCCCGTGCCCAAGTTTCAGGTGTGGACGGGAGCCCACAGGCAAGTGCAGACCCGGGCCCCAGGCTCGGGCAGCCCCCGCTCTTTCATATTAGCGAGCGGAGAGCCAATTATGCTGGGCGCGCTCATATTTTCGGTAAACAGGTCGTAAGCCGTTCTACAGCATCTTAATGGTTTCCTATTTGCCTTAATTGTCGCAGTAATAACTGCAATGACGGGGTAGGGTTTCAGCTAAATTGACTTCCCCTGAGATGGGCAGGGTTTATAGTGGGCACTGGAGTCAGGAGGTGTGCAGAATTTTGTTTAATCGAAAAATTACCCCACTGAACTCTTAACAAGCTTAACGTATCTCCAGAGGGTAATGGCGAGTGTGATCTAAGGGGCTGAGTGAAGGAGGACGGTGGGGGAGAGAGAAGTGTAGAAAAATGCAGAGAGTTGCGGGGTGGGGGCGGACAGCGAAAGAGAGGAGAGGAGAGAAATTTTTTAAAAAGCAAAAGGCATAAGGAAACCAAGAGGGTAGAAAAAATTGTTTTAGTTGTGAGCTGTGCTCTGCTTCCATTTAGTATGGGGCAGAACCGGGCAGAAGTGTGTGTGCGGTGTGCCTGTGCGCCTGTTTCCTGTTTAGCTCTGACCTAAGAGTGGGAGAGAGAATCTGTGCACCCAGGTTTGTAGAATTATAGACCCAAGAAGCCGCCCTGTCACCCTTGAATATGTCATAATATATATATTCTCTACCTGGCAGCACGTTGAGTTTTCATGTTTTCCGTCAGATAATAAGCAGTCCAGTACTGAAGGGGTGGTGATGCCCTTGTACTTGCGGCTGGGGGCAGGTGGCCAGGGGACTCGAGGAGGCCTGCCACAGAGGGGAAGGTGGCCTAGAGGGAGTTGCTGGGGCCTGCAGTAACCTCTTGTCTGTGTGTTGCTTTCTTATAGGGAGGAACTGGCCATGAGGCTGGACTTGACTGAGGCCCGAGTCCAGGTGAGCTGTACACAGAGAAGGAAGAAGGGAGGAGGTAGGGCTGGGGCTGGGCAGTGGGAGAGAGAGAGATGGCTTGGTAGACTCTGGGGAGATGGAGGCCCCCGTCATACAAAGAAGAGAAGCAGAACCAGAAAAGCAGATCCAAACACTCTCACACACACAAAATATTTAAAAATGAAGACTTAGGAGGTGGGAGGGGAAGATTTCTTGATTTGGGAGCCTGAGGAAGGAGTCCAGGATAAGAACAAGGGTTTTAGGGGCCCTGGGACTGCAGTTCAGGAGCCCCCAGTCCCAAGGCCCCTATAGAAAACGATCCACAGACGACTTCTTCTGATTGAAATAATGGGATGGAGCATGGATTTGGTTGTTAGACAAATCCGCTCAGCTCCAAGCAGGTATTTGGCTGCGATTAAGTCTCCAATCGGGCTTCATAAAAGCCCACTTAGTGCTAGAACAAACAGGGCCATTTGAAGGCAAAATGCTGTTTGATTTCCCCTCCGCCCCGCACAAGGAGCTGGCTAATGCTATTTGATTTCCCATTTTTTATAGCAATGAGCCCACATTGATCTAATAGGGAGTGAGTGCAATGCTATTAAAGGTGTTTGCAGCCCCATACCAGAGTGCATTTCCGAACCCAGGCCTCATATCCAAAGAGACGATCAACACTGGGCAGCCCCGATGGCCAACAGAAAACAGATGTCCCTGGGTTAGAAGCTGAGTGAATCACTTTACAGTCAAAATCAAGCGCTGATAAAGCACAATAAATTCCATATGGCTCATTTAATACACAACAGCTTCTTGCATTAGAGGGCTAATGATGAGGCCTGTCCCCTCCTTTCTGTTGACACATTTCTCCATTGTCAAACAGAGATGTGACAGCAACTCCGCATTTTCAGCTCAGGGGAACAAGTCGTGGGAAAGTTAAATAACTTTTAAAAAGAAAGAGAGTGCCCCCTCCCCTTTGCCTCTCCCCCTATTCACTAGAGAAGATGTAATTAAGTGAATATGAATTATTAGAGTCCCTTCGTTTACCTTTGGGGGACCTCAGAGGTATTAATTCAATAATGAGGAATTGCATGGGGACATCTTGATAATTGCAGTTGAGCCAGAGAGACGATCTTCTGTAAAAAGGTTTCCTCGTTCTTTAAGGGCCTTCTGCCTCCACTGCCCCGTTCCCGGTTCCCCTCCTTTCCTCCTTTCAATGAGATCAAGGAGTGGCGGATATTCTTGTCTAGACAGATTTGGATGCACAAAAGCTGCCCACCCAGCCTGGTCCCATCTATGGCCTAACTTTTTCAAGCCTCCAAGTCTCCACACTTCTCCTGTTCACAAATAGACTATTTGAAGACCATGGAATGTTATGGTTGGGCCCCCTTCCCGCAGAGTTTTAAGTAATCAACTGATTTGGATTCTTGATTTTTCTTGCCTTGGGTGGCTGTCTAGGAGTCAAACCAAGCTTAGCTGCTAGTGCTAGCAACGACCCCTCCCCCGTGGCTGTTTGAAAGATATGAACATCTTTAAATGTTTAACACCTTTCTCTGGCATAATGTACATTATATTTTAATATAACTCTGTATAGCCCTGGAGTTCATTCTTAATTTTTAGGTTTGTGAGCAGTCATCGACCCAGCCCTAAAAATGTTAATGGCTTCAGGGTAGAAGGAGCATATCTTCTCAGCTGTGGGTGTGATGAGCAGGTCATATAAAAATAATTTCATGCTACTGGTGTTATTCTTAGATGATGGTAGCTGCCATGTTTCAAAGGTCTCTGTTAAAAACTGCTTCTTATTAACAATTAGGAAAATACCTTGGGTTGAAAACCTCCCCCAAGCCTAAAACTATCTTATTTAAATAACCTACTCAAACCACATCCCCAAAAGGAAATAAAGGACTGTTAGCTATGAAGATGGGCAAAGTCTACTGGTGTCCTGCCCTCCACTTTCTGTGTCCCCAGGTGTTACTGAATTATCCCTCTGTACTTTTCTTTTGGCACAGGATTGGCCTTTGCCTAAAGCCCTTGCAGAGCAGCCCGTGTCCCTCCCTCCATTTTATTTCATGGCCAATTCACCCCGAAAATGTGTACCTGTTGGATAATTACTGTGAGCACCCCAGAAGCCAGCACAGTGCACTTAGGTGTCCAATAAATACTCCTGCAAAAAAAAAATAAACGAATCATTTGCTTCCCTTTTCAGTACAGAGCAGAGATTTTTGCCCACTCTTGGGTAAACCCAAGACAGGTGAAAATAACTAACGTGCAGCAAAACAGGTCATTCATCTCTTGGTGGCTGCCCATTCTAGAATCACCATTGGATGTACGCTTCCATTTGCCTTATTTTACTCATTTCTCACAATGGAAAACCTTTACTATCCCCACTTTACAGATTACAAAACTGAGGTTCGGAGAGGTTTAAGTGACTTGTCTAAAATCGTGCAATGAGGAAGGGGCAGCGCAGACATTTAAAACTCGGTGTCCCCCCTCTCTAAAACACAGCAAACCACCTGTCCTGAACTTGGAAGACTGGAATAGTTGGACAGTCACTGGAAAGAGTTTGCTTGCCCTTTGTTTCCCCCTGGCTTTAAGTTTGGGCTCCTTTTCGCTGCTTGTTTAGTGCCAGATGTGTATGAGAGCAAACCTAGGCCCTAGGCCCTGAGGGGCGAGGTGGGCGCAGGCCGCCGTGGAAGGCAGGGCAGGCCCGAGGCGCCCAGGGAAGGGGCTGGTACCGCCCGGAACCGCGCCGACCCGCGCTGTCTCCGCCTTGCAGGTCTGGTTCCAGAACCGTCGGGCCAAGTGGCGCAAGCGGGAGAAGGCTGGCGCGCAGACCCACCCCCCGGGGCTGCCCTTTCCCGGGCCGCTCTCGGCCACCCACCCGCTCAGCCCCTACCTGGACGCCAGCCCCTTCCCCCCGCACCACCCCGCGCTAGACTCGGCCTGGACGGCCGCCGCCGCCGCCGCCGCCGCCGCCGCCTTCCCGAGCCTACCTCCGCCTCCGGGCTCGGCCAGCCTGCCGCCCAGCGGGGCGCCGCTGGGCCTGAGCACTTTCCTCGGAGCCGCCGTGTTCCGGCACCCGGCCTTCATCAGCCCAGCGTTTGGCAGGTAACTTGCGGCCTTGGAAGGCTCTTTGTCTGTCTGTCTGATACACACACACACACACACACACACACACACACACGCTGAGGAGGCTGGGGTCAGGGAGAAAGCAGGAGACAAACAGGGCTACACACTTTTTTCCTTTGGTGCAGCCTCAAGAGATCTTAGCCAAAGAAAATACTCTCTAATTTTGTCTTTAAAAAATGTGGGTCTTGAAGGAAATGACTTGCGACTAAGCAGGAAAGGGAGGGCAGTTGGCAGTAACAGCAAAGGCGACAACTGTTCAGTGAAAGCTGTAAAAGTATGTTTGGAAGCAGCAACAGCCTCAGCCATTGGTGGTATGAGTGCAGATGTGTACAGGTGTGGGCTACAGAGCAGGGATGAGTTTTCAAGCTTTGCAGAAGTCTTTCTATGGGCCCAAAGCCTGGCAGCCCCAGGAACACATTCCTGGTCCCCTCCGGAGCCCTGGAATTAGGGGTCCCTCTGGGTGCAAAGAATTATTTCTTCTTCCCCACACTCTGGCTTGCTTATCACTCAAGTGACCTGTTACCCACGAGAGATACCCACACATGCGGAAACCCAGGCGCCCACAGCGCACAAGACAACGAAATAAAAGAGACAATTCATCGTATGTGATAATTCCCTTTCTTTAAATGAGCATCAAATGATGAAATTTAAAAATCTGTATAATCACACAGACAAAGAAACAAAGGAGGGATGTATTAAGTTGGGAAGCGCAGTGAAAATAAAACTGAACGCAGCTTCAATGATCTCTCTTTGGGAGAACAAAGAAATAATAGATTCTTCCAACTGCGCAGCCACTTAAAAATCATCTTAGAGAAAATTAAAAGTAAGACTTGAAGTAAAATTAGTTTCTTGTAACAAATCAACAAACTGAACAGCGAGTGCACTGGAGTGCAGTTAGTGACTCAGTTTCCCTAATGGAACTAGGGCACGGTACACAGCCCCCTCTGAGTCACACATTATCATTTCATTCTACAAAAAAAGATTTAAATCTCGAGTATCTTTCTCCCCACTTTTCCCCTCTAACAACAAACGCCGGGAAAGCCAGGGGAACCCAGCCGGCTGGAGTACCGGGCTGCTGCGGGATTCAGAGTCTGGAAGAAGGGGTGACGACGGGGGTGGCAGGCAGAGTGCAAGTGGGCTTGGGAGGAGGAGCACGCGCTCTGTGAGCCCAGGTGGGCTCACCCTTAATTGTGGAAATCCTGAATTGACCCCGCGGAGGCCTGAAGCAGATCCCGGGAGGAGGCGGCCGGGAAAGCCCGGCGGGCGCTGGGAGGCTGTAGGGGCGGGAGCCTGGGGCAGCCCGGGCCTCAGCTGCAGGTCGACGCTGCCGAGGTGAAGGGGTGGAAGCGCGGCGCGGAGTAATCCCGGCGCTGCCCGGAGGCGGTGGCTCTGGCACTGGTCCCAGGTTTGAGCATCGCCTTGCGCTGCGCGCGGGACTCGCGGGCCTGGGGCTCTCTGGGGCGACAGGTCGCAGAGGAGCCGGAGGGCGATGGGAAAAGAGCGTCGCCGCGCTTGGACTTGGGGCCGCCGGGGGTCGCCGCCGCCAGTAGAGTAGAAATCGACAGGGACAGGCGTAGCGGGTGGCCACGTCTGCGCTTGGTGGACGGGGAGGCCTGCGATCGAGGCCAGCTTGCCCGGGACAGACGGAGTCCGGGGCTGTGCAGGAGCCCGAGTTCAAAGTCGGTAGTGTAGGTCTTGGTCAGTTTTTATCCCCCAGCCTTCTATTCTCTCCTCTCTCCACACGATCTCTCGGCGAAGAGCTTAACTGGAGAATGCGGCCTTGGATCACACCCCCTTCTTAAGGCAGGTCACAGTATCCGCGCAGTTGGGCCTCAGAGTCTTTGGCTGCGGGGCCTGCCTCTGGCCCTGGCTCCAGTCCCTCCGCAGTATCGGGTCCCTCGGTCTTCCCCCTTGCCGTCACTTCTCGGCTCCGGCGAGGTCCTCCGAGCGCGCTCCAGCTCCCGCGCGCGCCACCTGCCCACGATCCCCTGGCCGCCAGCCCCGGGGCCACGCCGCCGCGGCCTCGCCCCTCTGCGGCCCGGGGACAGGCGACGGGCACCGCTGCCCGGGCGCCGCGCTCCGCTCCCGAGGCCGTGACCCCGCTGTTTGCTTTCCCCGCAGGCTTTTTTCCACCATGGCCCCCCTGACCAGCGCGTCGACCGCGGCCGCACTCCTGAGACAGCCCGCCCCGGCCGTGGAGGGCGCGGTGGCGTCGGGCGCGCTGGCGGACCCAGCCACGGCGGCCGCAGACAGACGCGCCTCTAGCATAGCCGCGCTGAGGCTCAAGGCCAAGGAGCACGCCGCGCAGCTCACGCAGCTCAACATCCTGCCGGGCACCAGCACGGGCAAGGAGGTGTGCTAAAGGCTGCCCTCCACCCTCGCGCCCCGAAAGGTCACCTCACGCAGCACCACTCAAGACCAAATGGAAATAGAGGACCAGCACACTCCTGAGACGGCACTGAGAGAGCGCAGCCGCCTTCGCAGCAGCCTGGACGCGGGCAAGGCAGCCCTCGGCGCTAACGGACGTGGCACCTCCTCGGCTGGCTGTCCACCCGCCCCTGCCCCTGCCCCTGCCCCTGCCCCCGCCAGTGCCAACCTCGCTCCAACTCGAACGTCCACTTTCTCCCATTCTTACTTTGCTGAAAATACCGGGGAGGTTTTCTCCCCAAGACGCCTGGTCATTGAAGTTAAAAATTTTAGAAAGCTCAGCCTCTCTTCCTCCTGACACCCTACTTAGCTTTTCCTCTTTTTTTCTTTCCTCCCTTCCTTCTTTCTTCTCTCTCTCTCTCTCTCTCTCCTTCTCTCTCCCTCTCTCTCCCTCTCTCTCTCTCTCTCTCTCTTCTTTCTTTCAATGCCATTTTGACGCTCTAAGTTGATCTCCCCAGCGCGGGCCCGGCGTGAAGCCAGGGTCAGGGAAGTGAATGCGAGTCTGTAAGATAGCTAACAGTGCACTTAAAGGAAAGGGGCGTCTTGTTCTTGTTCTCTTCTTTATCATACACCAACCAAGGTTTTTATATCAAACCAAAGGGAAATACTCTGCTAGAATATGGACTGTTGAAGTCACCAAACTGTGATTATTGATCCTGTACATACCATTGTTATTAAAAAAAAAAAGAACAGAGCTTTGTATATTTGAAATGTTATAACGCAATTGCACTCAGCGTGGTATGGTAAAAGTTTGTCCTCCTGTAGATTCTTACTGTGTTGTAGATACGGTAGGGTTCCTAGACAAATATTTATGTACTCAAGCCCTTTATTTAACTTATTAACTGTAGAGGCTTCCGAAACCTTCAAGATAAAGGCAATGGTACAGTACTTTTGTGTAATGTGTAATTGTTATCACTTTTCCTTGCTATCTAGTGGAGAAGTGTCACGCTCAAAATAAAAAAAAAAATTATATGTTTAACAATAGGAAGTGTGGATGCTGTCTGTAGGCGCCGAGGGGACCTTCGAAGGGCTCCCATGAGGGCCGGAGGTGGGCTCCGGCGCCCGACACCTCCTAGGTCAAGCTGCGTTTCCGAGCTGAGGCCCCTGGTTTGAATCCGACCCTGTCAGCTCTCGGGTTTCCTACGAAGGTTAAGGACGTCGCCGCGGTGCTTTCCAAGTGCACCTCAACTTCCCCGTCCGGTCGCCAGGGGAGCAGAGGGTCCTGGGCCAGGGAGGTGGGGTGTATTCCTGGGTAGGTGGGTGTATAGTAGGCGTTGCTGATGGCGCAATCAGATGTTTGAAGCTTGCGGGAGTATTGCCTGGGAAGGCGAAGGAAGCTGTTCAAGGAAAGTGCCACGTAGAAAGGAAGTGCGCAGTCCGAGATGACAGGTAATGGCAAGAACTAGAAGCCGCTTTGCCGCTTCCGAGGGGGCGGGCTCCCGGTACAAGCTGGGAGGAGGGAGACGGAGAGAGGAACAGGGGGAGAGGTGAGGCGAAAAGGAGAGAGAGAGGGAGGGAGGGAGGGAGGGAGAGAGAGAGAGACAGAGGGAGGGAAGAGGGGGAAGGGAGAGAGAGACAGTGGTGATGGAAAGGCAGCGAGGGGTATCCAGTGGCAGATCTTAACTCGACAAATGTCATTACATCACTTATCCAAGCACTGGCAAATGTATACATTTTTAAAAATCTAAACAGCTCAGGTTTCTCGAGGAGACCCAAACAGATTTGTAAGCCTTAACCCCCTCCTCGCACCCCTCCCCGCGGCGGGAACGGTAGCTTCTCCCTCCCCTGGCCCTGCCTGTGCCCCTTCGGTCACCGCCGGGTAGAAGCCCGCCCGCGGGGGCTGGGTCTCGCCAACGCTCCCAGGGTGATGGGAAAGGGAAGAGAAGCTTAATTAGTTTCAATTTGCAGTAATTAGCGCGCTGGACCTTTGGGGAGAGGGGCAGGCGGGGGGGGGGGCGGGGGCGCTGCCGGGCGTGACTCCCGCGGCGGCTCGGGCCGCCTCGCCACGCCGAGGGCCAGTCGGTCGCCGCGCGGGGCGCGGGGCGTCTCAGGGCCCCGGCCCCCAGCCCGTGGGGCTCCGCGCGCGCCCTGGAAGGAGGAAGGGGGACGAGGGGAAGGCGCGGGGTCCGGCAGAGGTCAGAGGCCCTCCGGGAGCTGCGCCACCCTGGGGGTTGGGGGTGGCCGGCTGATCCGCGGCTGCCCACCCAGCCCAGGCGTCCGGAGCCCCGGCCCGCCGCAGAGACCTTGCGGAGCGCCGGCTCGCCGGCCCCCTGCTGCTTATCGGCCTTTGGCTAGCGGGTGGGTCCCCTGCTTCCTGGCCTGGCCGGGACTCGCGAGGGCGGCGCTCACAGGCAGGGGCCCGGCCTGGGGCCCGGGAAGCGGCCGCCAACTACCTTTCCCACCACACCCTTCTTTTCCAGGTTTAGTGGGCCCGGTGGGAAGTTTCTGGGGTGTTCCTGGGGGCCGACAGTCGCAAACACTCAAGACTCCACAGGCTCTCCCTGAGCGCAAGCCACTTTCCTGGAGTGGGCAGGGCGCTGGGGAGCTTGGGAAGGAGACCGCGAGCGCAGGAGAGGCGAGGGGGAAGGAGTTATTTAGTTAGGTGGGCAATATGAATTTCCCGACGGTTTTGGCTTTTTGTTTAGTAGGGCTTCTTTTTTCTCCCCCAGGCTGCCTGTTGGATGGTATACGAGAAACAGTACCATTCTTCCTGTTAATGAACTCTTTTTTAAGTCATTTTTTCTCATTTGACCCTTCCATGGAGCAGAAGCAAATTGCGTGAAATTACCTCCAAGGATTACATTTATTACTGGCCAATGAGAACCCCTCGCCTTGTTTTACAAACTCTTAATCCTATGTCATTCTGATGCCACAAACAAGCCCGGTCCTGGGCCTCCTATTCTTTCAACTTTCCCCAGCTGGAGGGACCTCATTCTGCACTTAATATTCCCCATAAATATCGCACGCTAAAGACCCCCTGACTTCCAGCAAGTCCACATTAAACATGTGACATGTCACGCATGACAAACTCTGAGTATCTTTTCAAAGCAGCATTAAAAGCAAAGAAACCAATTTTCTTCTCCTTCCAAACCTCCCCAAGTGCTGAATGATGGGGATTGGAAAGAGCCACTGGAGCGTACTTAGGGGGATTTTATGAGATTTTCCAGAATGATTTAATCTTATTGTGAGCATTATTAATGAATGGCAACCCAATTTGGCCCCAATATCTGGGAACACAGTCACAGTGCTGAGAGCGGCTGACCCCTCCCACCCCAACCTTAAGCAAACCTCTTCCACCGCGGAGGAGGCCATACGGAGCCCTGGGGAGTTTGGGAGAGTCCAGTTCAGGGCAGGACTGTCTCCTAGCACACCCAGGGCAGAATGGCCCAACACCTGCTTTCCCAGGGCCACCCCACAGCATCTTGGGGTGAGGGGTGATTGGGAGCTCTGTACTGGCCTCTGTGGGAAGTTTGAGGGGAAAGGGTAAGTCAATTTGCTACATTTTCTGACCAGTTAGCCAAATCTGGAGGCGGCCCGCAAGGCAAAAAAGGAGCATTTGGTGTAATATTATCAGAAGCGTTTTTCCATCACCAACTACCCATGGCCTAGACTGTGGGCAGCAATGAGGGCGGGCATCTAGGGTGTGGGGTGAGGAAGGTAGCAAGAGGATGAGTTAGGGAGCGTGACTGGTCGGGAGAAACTCTAGCTAGTTACTGGTATTGGCCCCATCAGTCCCTCCCACTTTTTTCCTTACTCTCCTCTCCCAGCTGGGACATTTATTACTGCTGTTTTTGATTTACAGTACCGAGTCAAAGCACCTGCGGATTTCTGTTTAGTATGGTTTCGAGTGCGGAGATTTCACTAGAATGGAAAAAGGGGCTGATGTTAGAGGAGAGGTTAGCTCGACTTGCTAAAAAATGCGTACATGAGCATACGTGTATGTGTATACACAAAAGTGAGTGTGTCCAAATGAAGGGGGTCCTAAATGAAGCCCAAAATGGTATTTTGGAACATGCAGCTCCCCAGAGCAACTGCATATTTAACTGATAATGGCAGCCTGGCTGGGGGGTAGGGCGGAGAAAATCCGCTACCTGACGGGAAAAGCATTTTTCAAAGGAAAAATCGTGTTGTCCCTGGACGTTATTAACGGTCCAGTTTGAAATATACATTTTTTTCCTTTAAAGAAAAGGGAGCGATTACCAGTTATACATTAAGAAATGTCATTCAGTCATTTTTATTCATTCTCCGGAAATCTTCGTAAAAGCCTGAATCATACTTCTACAAGCAGCAATTTTGTTAATCCAGGGGGTTATTACTCTGGGCCCTTATTAGGTTCTACACCACTGCCAAGCAATCCTATAACCCTCTCAAAAGAAGTTTACCTCCCTGTTATAAAACCAGTAGTGGTATTTATACTGTGCAATAATTAGTGTATTACTTGAATCCACTAACATGTTCATTTTATCTCTGCACAAAACCTCTAGTCTGCTTATAGAAAGCTTGTGCCTCCTTTGGTGCTGTTAAAGTGGTGAAAGAGTGAATTGAAGGCTGGTTGCACTTTCTCCTTTTGCCTCGCCTTAATTCCCATCTCTTTTTGCTCTCATCCAATTAGCACAGTGTATTAAGCGGTTTATCATCTCATAGTCAGCTATTGAGAGAAACAAGGCGAGCACTTTGCAATAGAACCTGCGCTCCTTTGACACCCTCAGGTACTTACATATTCCACTGCGCTATGAATAATAGAGGAAGAATGGAGCGCTAATTCCCTCATCAAAGAATGCCTTGTCTGCTGCTTTGCTCAACAACACCATTCTGATCAAAAGAAAAGCAATAAAGCTTAGCATAACAAAACGAAACCTACTTATTAGCTTAGTGGTTAAATTAATGCAGAGCCGCTGCTATTCAAAACCAAGGTTTGAAAACAGCCTCCAACAACCTGATAATGCTGCCTTCGGGATGAAGGAATTTTAATCTGAAATTTGAGGCTGGCTCAGATGAGTTAATCTATTAAACTGCTATAAGGAAGCTCCACCACAAACTGTTCAATTAAGAAATATTTAGGTGAGGAGAGGGAGGGAGGGAGGGAGTAAGGGAAGGAGAGAGAGAGAGAGCTCAAGAGAGAGAAAAGGCTTTAAGTTTGGGAGTTTGGGATGGGAGCATCGAATAGCACTGAGGATCTTGACAAGAGGGTCTGGGGCTTGATGTTATTCATAAAACTTGACACAGATAGGGAAATCTGTTCTGGGAGTTTCCTGGTCTTTTCACCCTCTGCCAAACCTCATTTTAAGTGATGTTTGTAAAAGTGTCTCAAGGAGCATATGCGTTTGTGCGCGTGTTGGCAGTAAGAGGTGGTAAGGGCTGCAGAAGGGGGTGGTGGCGAGGGGCAGTGAATTCATTCCCCTTCAACATCTCCTGAGAACTCCATCTACTTTTTGGGCGAGTTAAAATCCTATGGAACACACTCTGTAGGATTTTCAACTTCTGGCCTCCCCTATCTACCTTTACATGACAGAGAGTTAACAAACTGTGTCAAAAGCAAGCTTGTGTGCAAGATCTACTGTGGGTCAGATCTCAGTTGCTAAATTAAACAGAAAGTTGCCCTTTTCCAAGGCTTAGGACTCTGAGCTGAGCAAGGTCTTTTAAGGTTACTAGTTCCTGATGGGCTCCAATAAAGTTTGGCCCAGAGGTTTAGTCTGGGTCTCACAGTGGTTAAAAAAAATCAGTTGCCAAGGTTTAGAAACTGAGAAACTTTATGGGCTATTCGGATTCCTGGCTTCTCTTGAAAACTGGACCATGTGGACATACTGGGCTCTGTCCCTTCTGGAATCACTGCTGTCCCCTTTGGCTAGGCAGTGCCATTCTGCAGGGTGACTCTGGCTCACTTCATCCCTTCTCTTTTAGCATCTGAGCTTAACCACAGAGTCTAGGAGACCTGTGTGGAGGCACTCTCCCCTTAAAGAAGGAAGCAGATGACATTTCAGCATTAGTTCTACCCAGTGTGGCTTTAACCCAGGTAAATCAAGTAGACACTTTTCTCTGAGAGAAGTGAGCCGGGTGATGTTCCACTCTTCCAATAGGGAGCCACTGGAATTCTTAATCAAAGCTGGTTTCAACTTTCCATAAAATTCTGGACAGTCTCTCTCGCTATGCATTCCAGGGTGGCCTTGAAGTACATTCCCCAAGCTGGCCTCAAACTCATGGGAATCCTCCTGGCCCGGCCTCCCAGAGTGCTGGGGTTCCAGGCATGCACCATCATGCCCAGCTGAGCCTTCCAGTTTCTCAGTGACCAAGTTCAAGATAATTCTATTTATAGTTAATATACTCTTAGCACCCAGAAATCAAGGAAAACATACCTTCTCTTCAGCAAGCCGAGTGGCAGTGTGGGCTCCAGAAATATACACTGAAGAGTCATTCTATAACCTTAAGATTCCCTTAGTTTCCTGAAGCAACCTGGGTGCTTCCACTTGTGACAGCTGCAGATGTGCTAATTAACTGGCAGGCATCTAAAAACCCAAAGTGTTTCTCCTTTGAACTTGAGCGTAAGGAGAGGAGTGGGGTGAGAACCTGAGGGGAGAGGCGGGGAGAGAAAAGAGAAGGCAAGAGCAGATGAAACGTTTAATAAGTATTCCTTCCTTAGGGGCCATTCTATGTAGAGTGCCTTTCTCTCAGGAGCCATGAAGTTCTCTTAGTTTAGCTCTCTTTGGTTGTCCAAATCTGCAGAGAACATCAGAAAACACACCTCATCTCATTTCTCTTTTTTTGCAGCACTGGAGCTGTGGATCTTGTACATGCTAAGCACATGCTCTACTTTCCCACTGGGCTACATCCCCAGCCTGGCCCCAGCACATCTTTTGAAAGACCCAAAGTCCATGGAAATCCTATGGAATGCTACTCAGAACATAGAGACAACACCCAAACACCTTGAACAATCTCTGAGTTGAGTTCTGATCCGGGTGGTGGTGAGAGAAAGTGGGGAAGGGGACTTCAAATTTCATTCCTTGCTGTCCCGCTAGTCAAATCTTTGCCCCTGATAAGAATTCACCACAACTAGGGGGCAGGGATTTAGCTCAAGTGGTGGAACACTTGCCTAGCAAGCACAAAGCCCTGGGTTCGATCCCCAGCAAACCCTGCAAAAAACAAAACAAAACAAGAATTCACCACAACTGTTTTTCCTTTAGAAAATTTTATTCTTAAGTAAAAAGAACAACATATTTTTTCTTTATAAAACACAGGTAAACATTTTTAAAAAATACATGCATAGATGTATAAGGGGAAATATATATTTTGTTAGTATCATCTTACCAATAATGTAAGAAAGGAAAGACTGACGTATTGAAATACATTTTGCTGCCAGCAAAGAGGGCACCATTCTGAAGAAATGAGAACAAATAGCAAGAAGCACCAGGGCCAATTAACCATTCCCTGCTCCATTTTTCTGGATGCAACACAGTGATTCTTTCCCCAGTCCCTACTTTTCTTTTTTTCTTTTTCTGCAGTGCTCTGGATTGAGCCCAGGGTGTCATGCACGCTAGGCAAGCACACTGTGCTACATCCTTGAGGGCCAAACACAATGTTTTAAACAAAATGTTAGGACATCAAAGTATCTTAAATGTGCTTTTGTGTTGTATGATCCTTTACCTAAACTCTCTACGGGGAAAAAAAGCAATGTGACTATAAGACACCTGCTCAGAGTGTGTACTGGACTTTGGAGCAATTCAACAAACAAGTCTGGTGTTTCATCCAGTGAATCTGGGGCTTCTAAATCTCTCCCCTCACTACTTACGAGAAGGACCATACTGATAAGCACAGCCACTCCCAGAGCAAGTGGCTGAAGAAGTATTAGGATTTAGACTGGGTTTAACTGGTGTGTGAAAAGGCAAAATGTGAAGTGCTCCCCTCAAGCTCCATGAACCCCAGCCCCTTTGGAGAGCATCTTTGCTAAAGCCCTGGGGCAAAGCCCAGGGTCACTTCCATTCCAGCCACTCCCAAGGCACAAATTCTCTCTTCCAGAAACCCAGTCCCCAACATGCTAGGTCTTCAGGTACCTGGGGAAGAGCTCGGTGGTATATTCTGACACCAAGATGCTCTGGATTTTCTCTGATGCTTGTTAGAATCAGTCTTTTTGCAATCCCCCCTCCCCCCAGTCCATAGCCACATAAACGAGAAACACTGAAGAAGTAGTGAGGGTCCGCGTGGAGGCGCTCAGGAAGCTGGATTCTGCAACTAGCCCTCCTCATTTGCTTGTTCCTCTTTCCCCTTAGGGCTTCACAGCACAATCCGCGAAGAGTTTGCTGAGGTTCACTTCGGAGTAGCCACTCCGGGACAAGAACTGCTCTGCTGTATTCTTGAGTTTTTTGTAGTCCTCACGAACTTTGGGAGTAAGAAACTGCTTCAGCAATTTATCTAAAGTGAAATAAAAATACAAGTATTAGAAATTTCAGAGACAGCTTCTGGAAAGACCATTTAGTGTTCCTCAGGCACTGGAGGAACGCGTGCAGGTGCCTCTTGCAGTTCCATGTCTTTATCTCAGGTCTGCCCCTGGAGCCGGTCTGATGCCAGGGGTGCCCCGAGATTCACTGCTCCACGGAAGCCTGTCTTCCTTTCCTCTGCCAGCCTGCCCCTCCCCAGCACCTAGCTGACTGGGTGCACTGGCCCCGGCCACCCTGAGCTTGTGTCTGCAACTGCCTGTAAAATCTGGATATGGCTGGTACTACCGTGCCCCAGAGGAAGCTGTGGTCCCTAGTACTTTCCAGTGCACACTCTCCAGATCAGCTGGGCCTAGTCAGTTTCTTCTGGTCCCTTTTGTTTTTGTCCCTCTGCTAAGCAAAACCTCCTTTGCTGAAAGAGGAGAGGGGAGCTGCCAGGAGCGCACCTGTCCATTGCCAAGATTTCTTCTTTGTCCACGTGGTGTTAACTCCTGGACGCCCTGGCTTCTGTGTCCTGCCTCCTCTACCCATTCATCCCTGGCCTTCCTATGCTGAGAAGGTTATCTCTGGGAAGCTCCCGCCTGGGAAGATTCTTTCTTTCCCTCCCTAGAGTCTGCTGTTTCTTCACTTTATTCTTCTGAAGGAGCAGTAGAGCTGCTATACTCAGGTCTGATCTTTTGGGGGAGCCAACCCTGCCCAGCATGGTTAAGATGACATGTCTTTGTTCAAAGCTGCTGGCAAACCCCACAGGCAAGGCTGACTTAAAAACACCTTATTTTATGGTTGAGGAAACTGGGAGGTTAAGTTACTTGCCAAAGGTCAGCCAATAGGTAATCAAGGATACGGATGTTCCAACTCAGATAACCAGACCCGCATCGCATACTCAGAGGCCAGGCTCACTTCCCTGCCCTCTCCCCAGCGTCTCTGGCTCCACACAGAGATGGGCTGCTCCCAGAAATCAGCTGTTCCAGAGCTGAGGGCCCTGGATGCTGCCTGTGCCAAGGTGCCTCAGCGGAGGGAGGCTGCCCAGCACCTTGGGATAGGAAAGGATCAGGAAGGAAACAACGAAGGGAAACCACGTCGATCACCGAAAGCAAAAATCTACCACAACAACAGAGCATAACTGAAGTCTATAAAATCCCGGAAAACGAAAACTTGGTCTCAAGATCTTTGTTCCTTAGCTACAGATTCGCATTTGTTCTCCACAATCTTTTCTAAATTACATCAGTGCCTTTCCAAAAACAACAACAAAAAGTTTTTTAGGGCACTTAAATGCCCAAAGTGGGTAGAAAAAGAAGGCGGGGGAGGGAGGGGGTGTACCTTTAACTGACTATAGAAAGACAATTTGAAGTTCTAATTATCAGAGGCTGGGAATATACAACAAAGGCTGCAACCAGTGCAGGCCGGCTCCCAGCAAGTCAGAGCTACAGGCCTGCAACCTTGTGCATGTGAATGACACAAATGCATCTGATGACTGGGGAGAGCACATTTAAAGAGCTGCGGTAATACGGAGCAGGGGAGCAAGAGAGAGGACATAGCTCCTGATGTGTTTACCTCCTCTGCTGATGGGATATTGACTTTTCCCACCAGGTTGGTTAGAAAGGGGACTATTTACGCTGCCACACAGCAGAGTTAGAATGACAACCAGCGTCATTTGGTGTTCTTCTTTGTAAAAGACAACTGTGACCACTAGCATATCCCATAGCCAGTCAATACGGCCCAGGCACCATTCCACGTTGGTTAGAGATGCAGATAAAAGCTGCTGCTTGCTTCCCCAATTAGAATTTAATCAATAATGTATGGAAGGTCTTCTAGAAAACAGAACTGGACAAGCTGTCACAGGCCACGGTGAGGGTAGGAACTGGGAAGGCAAGGAATTTCCACTTCTTCCTGGTTTTCCTTTGGCCCCTTTAGGTACCTGGGCCACCCAGATCAGGCTTCACATTAAACTGTTACCCTGTTTCTGTCAATATTACACTCACCACTTTAGAACTCAAGAGAAAATGCTGATGTGAAATGGTGACAGTGTTAATGTGGCCAGTAATACTCCAACCTGAGCCCCTGCTCTGGGTTTTGGAGGCAGCCTGCCAGTAAGGATGCCGGCCCCATGGGGGCTGCAGGTCAGCACCTAAGACAGCACTGTTAAGAAGATTCCAAGGGGCCATCAGACAAGAGGCAGAGATCTGCAGCAGTCCCATCCAGGTCCACAGAGAAATCACTGGCCGTGGCTGTTACACCAAACATCCAAACTTCGAAATGGAACAGAAAATACTTTTCTTGCACACAGAGATCACTCATTTTCACACACCAGCAAAGCTCATCTCCTTTTCTTACTTTTACTGTGAATAACCTCTGAGAAACATGTATCAAATGCTTATTTACTCTGGTCCTTTTGATGTGCTCTGATTCCTTATGCTTATATAGTAATCACCAAAAAATTCTGTCCCTAAACCTTATGAAAACAATGACAGAAAGCCTACATAATATTCATAAAACATTTTATCAGACAACTAAGCAAA
>PVJO010000619.1:92500-155000 GCA_004026905.1 Hystrix cristata | reverse complement strand
ATGCTGAGTTATATTGTAGAGAAAAACTAATATCTTTATTAATCCAAACCAAATAGGTATTCTGGCAAAATAATAATGTGATAAAAGACTATACATTTAGTACAAACTGATCAATAAACATTTATGGATTGCCTGCTATATGCAATGTATTATACAACCAGTTATGAGAAACAGAGGCATAAGAT
The DNA here is from genome assembly GCA_004026905.1 of Hystrix cristata. Classification (NCBI taxonomy): domain Eukaryota; kingdom Metazoa; phylum Chordata; class Mammalia; order Rodentia; family Hystricidae; genus Hystrix; species Hystrix cristata. The sequence goes on along the minus strand of PVJO010000619.1, from coordinate 154,815 downwards.
AGGCACTACACTTTAAAGCCTTTTATTAGTAGACTATTGCTGTACAACCAAATGCCCTCAAACAAAGTTCCTCAAATAAGGCTACAATCAAGGTGTCAGCAGGACTGCTGTCTCATTTGAGTGCTCGAGTGTGGAAGGATCAGCTTCTAAATTCTCTCACAGACTCCTCTTCTTTCCAGGTTGTTGGACTAAAGCCTCACATGAGCTTCTCCATAGATAACTCCTAATATGGCAGCTGGTTTCCCTCCGAGTGAGCAAGACAGTGAAAGTGAGAAATCAGTCTTTTGTAACCCAATCTGGGAAGTGACACAGCATGGCTTTTGGCCACACTCTGTGACAGAAGTCACTGGCTTCAGACCATACTCAAGGGGAGGGAACTATAGCACCAGATCACCAAGGGGCAGGGATCACTGGGTACCATCTTAGAAACTGCCTACCAGGGAGGGATGCTTTTGGGAAAGAACTCATTAACTCAGTGCAGAACACCTAAGAGATGGGGAAATCTAAGGCCCTGAGAAATCGGAGAGCTGGACTAGGGATGTAGCTCATCCCTAGAGCTGCAAAAACAACAATAAACACCGAGAAAGCAGAAAGATAATGTCAAAGGCAGACTTTTATATGACTGCTTATCATCACAACCATTTTCCAAGAAAAATCTATGATGGCAAATTCTATACCAGACACCTTTTTTGGGCTGTACTGGATTTAACGTTTATGTAAAACACATGTATTAACCACTTAACAGTTTACCCCAGCATCACTTGGGCAGTGCATTACTCTGGCAGGTGTCACTTCAACCTTAGGGAAGATGGAAATACTGTAAAAACTACTGAAGAAAGTAGCTTTCTCTAGAAAGACATGCTCCCTTTAGGGTTCTTCTTCACAAGGGTGGCCAAACAATGACAACACCGAGTGATTCTCAAATTAGGGGCTGCTTGCCAGAAGCGGTAAACAGGTATTTGATATTTTAAGTCTCACACTTTTCATTATTATAAGAACAAGGTTAGTAAATAATGGCCTGAAGGCCAAATCTAGCCTGCTGGTTTTATCAATGAAGTTGTTGAAACACAACCATACCCACCTGTGTCTGTACTTTGCTGAGGCGGGAGAATCACTTGAACCCATAAGTTTGGGAGCAGCCTACGCAACAAGTGAGACCACATCTCAAAACAAAATGAAAAACAACTACTCATTTCCTTAACAATTCCATAAATTAAACCGAAGAACCACAATACTCACGAGGAAGCCAGACCAGAGAGGCTTTCTGCAAGTTCACACATCTAGTTTATGTTCCTTTCTCTAAACTCTTTTTGGAAAGGGATACAAAGAAAAGTTCTTGTTCTCCTACTCACCAGCCTGCATGATTTATCTTTAAAAATGGCAAAGGCCAGCTGGGCATGGTAGTGCATACCAATCTCAACACTCTAGAAGGCTGAAGCAGGAAGATACCAAGTTCCAGCCCAGTCTGAGCAACTTGGTGAGACCCTGCCTCAAAAATTAAAAGGAGTTGGGGATGTAGCTCAGTGCAAAGGTGCTGGGTTCAATCCCCAGTAACACACACACACACACACACACACACACACACACACACACACACACACATTCAGCACACTCATCTTTGGCTCAGGCAACTGAGTCTTCCCAATTTCATTAGTGCTGATACAGGATGCTAGAATAAACATATTCGTCTTTTGTGTACATACGTAAAACACTGATGGTAGGCCACATGAGACAAGATGTTCCACTGTATATGTGTTTAAATTTGCTCCAATAAAAACCAGAATTTTTATTTTGGGGTTTTTTGGGGGGGAGCTCTTCTTAAATGAAAGTTAAATGATATTGGAGACGATGGAAAGTGCACATTAGGAAGTGTCCAGATTTTTCTCAAAGAAATGTGTAACCCTTGTGGCAAAACTTAAGAAAAATCTTTATCTGCTATTTAGAAAAAGGGGTGGCCTTAGGGAATCTATTACTAGTACCTAAAGAAACTCACCAACCTCATTTGTTTAATATGCATATTTTTAGCTGCCAAAGACTTCCCATACTGCTCTGCATTTTTACTATCCTAATCCACAATGTACACATGTGTGCATACCACACATTTTAAAATGGTGTTACGGACGGAACTCAGGGCTTCCTGCATGCTAGGCAAATGGTCTACCACTAAGGTACTGACCCCAATGAATACTTTTAAATGTTTAGTCCAAAGCTAATTACAAGATGGATCTTATTAATTTGCAAATTGTTGCTATCCATTTAAAACTATGCCACATTTACGACTCAGTGATTAAGAAGAGAAGCAGTGTGTGTCTTACATAGTACAGTTCTTGATTAAGTCACTGAACTTCTGAAGCTTATGACCTTGTTAAGCTGCCTCTAGGCCCTCACTTTGGAAGCAGGACTCTTCAGGAGGCAGGCAGTAGAGGACAGGACAATGCACAGACCACAATTCCAAAGAAGAGGTGACTGGCGCCAGAGAGGCTTACCTGCTGTCAAGTACGCATCCTACCAGAGTAGTCTCCTTCCCACATTACGACAGGACCATCCACACAGTGGATTCATCTAGATGGTACTAGTGAAGAGGGTTGTTACAAATACTAGCTGTATCATTATCAGGCCCTTTTCCTGCATGTTTTAAGCAAATTTAAGCCGCTCTTAAATTAAACACTGAAGGAAACTACAGATCTTAAATGTGCTTATAATAGGCTCAGAAAACCAAGATGATACTTGGGAAAGAGCTCTGGACTAATATATGGCTAAGAATTTGTAGACTCTTAATAAATATTGATCAGTGAGGCATTAATCTATCTTCATCTCTACCACCAAATGACCATTATTTTTCATGAGCAAATAACTTGTATTTGGCTTCTCAACTAGTTTATTCAACAAATATTTACTGAGTACTGAGTACGTATGATGTACAATTTGGGATAGGATGTGGGGCAAGTATAAAAAAATAAGTTAGCATGCCTACTATATTTCAGGAGCACAGTTTAACATTTTAACTGGAAAGAAAAACATAGAGATAAACAAATATACTAAAATTTGATGCACACACAGAAGGAAGAATTAATTCATTCAACAAATATTTACTGAGTGCCTACTACTATGTACCAGATACTATTCTAAGCCCTAGGGATGGACAAAACAGACAAAACTGCCTGCCTTCATGAGGCTTAGGGCTTGATATTACTTTAGATAAGATTGATATAAAGACAAAAATCCATTAGAAATAATACAAGGAGGGGCTGGGGATTTAGCTCAGTGATTAGAGTGCTTGCCTTGTAAGCACAAGGGCCTGAGTTCGATCCCCAGCACCACAAAAAAAAAAAAAAAAAAAAAAAAAAAAAAAAAAAAAAAAAAAAAAAGAAATAATACAAGGGAACACACACTCTTTAAAAGAAAGGCGGTCCAGAAGTCTGTGTCACTTTTATTATTACTGCAATACAACTAACAGATCACAGATATGTTATTTATGTAATTTTAAAAGTCTAAATAAATTATGAGGAAATGAAGCAGGCTTGAAGTATAACAGACCATCTACTGGTCCTGAATTTTAAAATACAGTTTGCTCTAAAATACATCAGATACACTATATACAGCTACTATCTGTCCTATAGTCATGGTAGTGTCCCTTTCATTCACAAGCAAAGCCAGTGGGGGGGGGTTTGAGATGAAGAGAGGATAAATTCCACTTGTGCTATTAAAAAAAAAGTAGAACAGTGAACCCAGTAGTTGAAAAGTGAAGATAAAAAGAAGAAAACAGTAATCTTGCTATAGAAACCAGAGAATTATGTTCTTGCTCTCCCTCTACTTTTTTTTTTTTTGCTTTCACACTGTACAAACTCTAGCACCCTGAACAACTCACTCTCCTGCTATTTCCAGCACTTTAAAGAAACTTTTCAACATTTCTGCTTGACACATTTTTTCAACAGGGAGGTGAAGACAATAAGTAAACAGGTAGTGAAGGGCCATTTAGAGAGCTGGTCAGTCACAGTAATAATAAAGGGAAAAAAATCCCACATGAACAGAACATCCATCCTATGTGCGGCAGCCACAGACGGCACATGACCTCTGACAAACAGTTTTCAGAGTAATTTTAATGCTACTCTGGATTTAACTTGACTAACTGGTAGCAATTGAGCACATCTTTTTTTTTTCTTTCTTTTTTTTGTGGCAGCAGTTATCTAAAATGCTACAATAACAGCATCAAAAGTAGAATGGTGGAAGATTGGTTTTCCATTGTGCTGCTGAACTGGCATAATGCCCACTTTAAAAGCAATTCGCTGCTCATCACTGAAATCTGGCAGACACGACACTAAATGCCTTGAGGAAAAAAAAAGGGACTTGAGAAGGGGGAACCCACTCCAACCACCATGCAAAGGGGGAAAAAGAGTGCCACAGATGAGGAATCTGGGTGAGAAGAGAAAATTGCCAAATAAAAAGTTTAGCATTGCATGTAGACTCCCAACAAGCTGTACTTAATTTGCTAGAAGAAGATTTTGTCTGCAGGTCTATATTAGTAAGAGCAGAACAAAACAAAAGCAAAATATATATTTATATCTGTCTATTGTTCTGATAAAGCAAAAACCTAGCGAGTTCCGTCAATCATTTGTCAAACATGTCTTCCTCGTTTTATTTACCACCAAATATAATGAGTAAATATGTGATAATAAAACTCTTCTTTTTACATGGACATATACAATTTTTCCTCCTGCTAAATACAGGTAATGATTTAGGAAGCTTTCAAAATGTCTTTTTACTGTCAATAAAACTAATTCTATTCCCATTTTCATGTGGAAAAAAAAAGGCTTTACAAATGAAAATTCAAATTAAAATTCTGATTATAGTGTAGTGTGACAACACCTGTATTTATAATTTTACTGTCAGCTAGCTTGTAGTGTTTAACAATAGCTCCAAGTAGAAAAGTAATTGGAATTTGTCTGTAACATGCCAGATGACGGCATCGGGAGCTTTGCTATGCTACAGCAAATTTGGTTTGATGGCAAAATAACCTTGGGGAGATTTCTACAATCAAAGGTTTCTGGGGTGGAGAGCGAAAGGTCTCTCAGGGAAGTAACCCCTTCATGGATCTGAGGAAACTAAGAGTTTGCATCTGCTAAGCAAAGACTGCTCAGATCTTGACTTGTGCTTCTAGCCCATCATCTATCTGCAGACTCAAACAGCGCAGATGCAATTTATTTTTTTCGGAGTTACTCCAGAAAAACAAAGAGCAGGTAAATAAACAACAGTAATAACAACATACTGTTGTTTCTAAAACAAGCCAAGGATATAATTGAGCTACAAACCTGACAGAAGTGGGTGGGTGGAGGATGCACCAAGGAAAGGGAAGCATCCTTGGGGAGTGAAGAGCACTGAGGTGGGGCAGGGCTAGGCCCTGCTGACAATAAGCAACGGGGTACATACAGTTAATCGAAGCCGGCATGCAGTGTCAGGAGCGCTAGAGATGCTTATGGTATTCATTCATTTTCAATACGCACTGATGAATAATATAGGTACCCACACAGATGCCTAAGATTTGGTATTTATGAAAAGATTAAGAGAAAACTTACACATCCCACTTATACTTTTACTGAAGCAATATGGAGAAAAAAATATTTAAAGCAGTGTTCTGCTGTCAACTTGAATCTTTCAAAACTTATAAACACATGCTAATCTCTGCTACACAACTTGCCTTACTCTAGTCTACAAGTGAAAAGCCCATCTTTTTCATTATCCTAAAGATGAAAAAAAGCCACATACAAAAGAAAAACAGAATGACAGTGATGTTTTAGTTTACACTAGATATGGCAACACACACAAACTGTCAAAACTATGGAATGAAAAAAGCTGTTATCAAGCAACTGTCAAGAGAGTCCTCTGAGATTTGGAAATCTTGTGTTTATTGTAACTACTGCACATTACACAAAGAAAGTAACATCCCTCTCCTTGCTCTTGCTGCTAAATATCATGCAAGAGAACACACGCTTCTCCCTTAGTATTTAAGATTAATTTTTCTTCCCTGTGTGTAACTCTGTGTTTTGCAGAGCTGCTCCCCTCCTCCTAGGTTTTTTACAGTATGGTCAAAGTTCAGAGAGAAATTCGAGGTTATATCAAACATTATTTCATTTCAGAAACCATCACTACCTCATTTCATGTTGTTAGCTGGTTGTCTGTCCTGTAAGAGTGGGCTCTGTCAACAGCAAAACGCATAGTCTTCACCCGAATGATTTTCCTGACTTAATTCTACAAAGAGAAGCTTAGAGTTGAAAAGGCATAGACACTTACCATAAAATGATTTTAATTCATGACTCCTTTTTCTATCTCTCTATTAATGGATACAACAGAGAAAGCCAGATCTCTAAAGGAAAATTAACATCTTATAAGAGGAAGAAATGGAAAAATAGAGGTCCTAATCTTTTCCACAGTACACGACCACTAGTGATGTGTAGATCATCTCTCCATCCCAAATTCAAGGGGCAAAATGGCCCTTGTAATCTCACTGAATTCTGGTACACTTCCAACGTACTTGCCAAAGTGGCCTTTTAGTCAAACATAGAGGCAGCACCACTCACAGTCCTAATCCCTGCTCTGAGGCCTACATGGTCTGGCTAAGCCACTTACAGGGCAGCACCTCATCAGTAATGGCAGCAGCTACCCCCTTGATTAATGTAGTGAAGCCTCTCTTTATTCTTATTTTTGTTGTTCATGTTTTCTTTAGATGCAGAATATGTGCTTTCTGACATTTCTCATGTTGGGGAAAAAGACTGCAGAACCCTTTACAAGCATAATTGCCTGGATTTAAATGAACTGTGGGTCAAATCAAATCACAAAATATATTTTTGTTAAAAAATCTGTTAGCAACACATGGGCTGACATACAGAACAATAGTTCTAATTCTGAACCAAAGAGATTCCACTGAATTTACTTCCGTACATTTTGCTGGCATCTTTCCCTGTACAAGAACTAATAACCAGCACATTATTGATGCATATCTTGGCCGTCTATGTAGAAAAGTAGTCAACATGTGTTCAGTGGACCTTGGCTCTAAATAGGTTATAATGGTTACCCAATGCTTAGAACATACTTATTTTAGGTTTCAGTGACCTGGTATGACTCAGTCAGCAATAGAATAGGTCAAATTTTAACCTGAGGCAAAAACAGTTTAATAGTGATGTCAGTTTTATAAAAATGAAGATGACTGCCTAGTAAAGAAAATCTAAGTTCTTCTAAAACACTTATGTAATCTTTTGTGGTTTTTTTAAGCAATCAGTAAATTATTACTTATAATTATTAATAAAGAGAAAAAGAGAAACACTGTCATGTTTTATCACTTGCATTCCTTAATCCCATTTTAGAGTTTAGAGTTCATGCAATGACAATCATGTTTTATGCAACTGTCTTAATACCAACCAGTTCTCTGCTAATGATAGTTTACCTGAAGTAAACAGTTAAAAATGTCCCTCTTAGTGTAAAGACATTTTGGCAAGTTTTATGTAGAAAAAAGAGCTGTATGTTGGTGAAGTTATGACAACTGGCCCATTAAAATACTTTGGGGATATCTGTAACAAACTTGGGGGCATCACTTTTAGCTATTTATACAATTTATAAACCATTAGCATTGTACACACAGTAGTTAAGTTTAAAACGTGCTCTAGAGTCAGACTATTTGGGTTCAAGTCCTGATTTTGCCATTAACTTGTGTTACCTTCAGCAGTTCTATTAAACTTTGATATCTCTAGCTCCTCATCCGACATGTAGAGATAACAACAGTACCAACTTTATAGGGTTGGTACGAGAATTAAATAAGTTAAAACATAGAACACACTTAAAATAGTGTCTGCTGCTTAGTGTTTAACAAATGTTAACTCTTATTATACTTATTATTTTATAGTTTGAATTATGGGTCTCATCTAGAATATAAGCAAAAAGGAAAAAATAAAAGCACAAAGAAGTATTTCTCATCAGATTTGACTTGAGTGGAATATGAATAAAGAATGCTGTAAATCTCCTGTACAAATTATTTTGAGGCCCTTGGATTTCATGAATATACAAATGATAGCATAAACAGCCTACAATAAAAAGTCTCTCATTTCTGGTTAAAGATGGCACACTAAATATACATATTTAGCTCTATAAATGCCTAAATCCTCACTAAAACTACAGTAAGGCATTTTTTTTTAAATAAAAAGCAAAAGTAAATCCCAAGGAGGAAGTGCAGGTACCAGTAGCAAAAGCTACAAAGTAGAAGGATTAAGAGATAACTTACCCATTGCTTCTCAGCCTTCTGGCTAAGACCAAGTGTAGTAAGAGATAACTTACCTATCATATCCTAGCAGAATTCTAACCTGGCAGTGGCGAGAGTCGAAAGGAGGCCTGGTTCATCCCACAGAACTCCCCGGAGCTCATGAATTATTGTCCTGAGGCATCTCAGGCAGTATGGGTAAAGACTGGTCAGAAGTACGAGGGGTGATTGAAATGTACAGTGAATGTTTAAAAAATATTTACAAAACCTTATTATAGTAAAAGATATGTTGCCAAGAATGATGAAGTAAGTGTGTTCAAAGTGAGGGAGGGTATTTTGAAAGAGATTAATAGCAATGCGTCTTTTATTGTAACGAATTTTTAAATTTAAACATTCACTGTTGTTTTTTTCTTAATCATACTGCATATGTTTAAGAATCAGACCCCAGATCTTTTTGTTCACACTGGGGAAGGCTTATCCTGTGAGGGTGTCTGACCCGAGGGGTCACCAGGCACACTGTGCTAAGACTACCTGTGCACAGCTGAGCCCCTTTCTCTCTAGTGGCTGGCAACCAGCTAATCCTCTCTGGAGAGGGGACTAGAAGATCTGGGGATTTTGACCAGCCTATTAGGAAAGACCTCTAGTTACTGTCGATCACATCCATGAAACAAGAACACTTCTGGAACTAGAAAAAGTTCTTAGAAATTAAAGGTATTAATAATAGAAACAGAAATCATAATTGGAAATGGTGGTGAGGAAATCAAAGAAGAAATTCAAGAAAAATTTCCAGAACTAGAGAGCTTGACTTTCTAAGAAGAAAGAGCCCACCAAGTGGGCAGCACCATGAATGACAACTGCCCCTGACCAAGACCCACACACGAATGTGTCTACTCACTGGGTGCAAAGGAAATTCTCTAAGTTTCTAAAAACAAAACAAAACAACAACAATGCAAGAAGGTCACATATAGAAAGAATTAGGAATCATAAAGGCTTTCATAATCTCAACAGCAACACTGGGAAAAAAAAAGACAGTAGAATAATATTTCCAAAATTGTAGGGAATGCTGGATTACAACCTAGAATGCTATATATAATTACTGATTAAGCGAGAGGATGGGTTAAGGACAATTTCAGACAAGAAAGACCTCAAAAATTTCACCTGCTACAAACTCTTTCTCAGGAAGCTACTGGAAGATGCCTTTTACCTCTCCCCAAAAGGGGGGTGGTAAACAAAAAAGACAGAATGTAGGAGAAGTAGGGCTACTCCAGGGAGGGAACAGCAACTTCACTGGGGAGGGGAATCTAATGAGGGAAACTAGTCATCGGGTTTGCTTTTGGTCAGCGACAGCAGCCAATAGAATGCAGATGACTGCCCCAGAAAGATGGTGGCTCCAAGGGAGGACTCCTGACCATGGAAAAGTTTATGGAGAAAGCAGTTGAGAACAATGAGAGGGAAGAGCCTGGCTTTCAATTTGGAGAATGACAATATTACAGGTGAGTGGAAGAGGCAGGAGAGGGAGCAGCTTACTACAGACTCTACACTCAGGACTCAGGAGGACCTACTGCAGACACACCATGACAAAGGCCAAGAAAGGACCCCGAAGACTAGAGTTGTTTTGGTATAGATACAGCCTACAGCCAGTGAGAGACAACCTAGAAGGCCCAGACCCAGGTAAAAAACTTGGAAGAAGTTTCTTACTATCTTTAGGCAAAGTCTAAACTTCACACTTTCTTCCACACTTTCTTTAGGCAAAGTCTAAGCTTCCTTGTCTAGGGTCCCTTCTCTAACATCCCGGTCAGAATTGGCTGATGGAAGGAAAACAAAACAGGATCTGAATGCCTTGTCTACTACTGCCAACTAATTATATTAGGCAAACTAACTGTTGATGAAAAAAGTGGAATTCATCCCATAAGTCTGCTGGCTTTTATAGATTCCTAAGTATTATGATTTAGATTTTAAATGTCCCTCACAAGTTTCACGTGTTCAGAGGCAGGGCTTTTGGAAGGTGACTGGGTCATGGGACACTACACTCATTAGTGGGTTTATTCATTGATGAGTTCATACCTGAATGTGCTGTTAGGAGGTAGGGCTTGGTTGGAGGTGGATCACTGGGGGCATGACCTGGAAGGATGTAGTGTATTCTTGTTCCCATCTCTTCCCTTCTTCCTCTCCTCTACTTCCTGGCTGCCATAGGGTGAGCAGCTCTTCTCTACCAGGCCCTCTCACTGTGCCATTTCTGTCTTGGGGCCAGCCAATCAAGGATTTAAACCACCAGAACTGTGAGCCAAATAAACCTCTCCTCCTGTTGTGAGTGTCAGGTATTCTGTCCCAGCAACAGGAAAAATGTGATTAACACACTTGGCTTCTTAGGAAGGGTTATTTACAAAACTTTCTTACCTTGTCAGAACTAAGGTAGAAAGGGATTTATCCAGACCATGGTTAGATAAGCAGAGTAATATGTAAACTCGTGACAGTCAGGTCGTAGAAAATCTTTTCTGGGCTGTTGGTCTCCTTCCTCATCTACATAAAAAAGCCCCTAGCAATTATTTTGTACAAGGCAATACTGGCAGCCTTTTCTAGGGATTACATTTGGGATGGAAAATAAGAACGAGCTCCTTTCTCAGTTCAATTTGCTGGCCTGTGTGGTATATAAGATTGAGAACTGCAGGGTGAGCATATTCTGTTCAGTGTGTGGCCCTAATAAACAGAGAAGTCCCTCTACCTCAAGAAAAAGAGGGAACAAGCTGATGTGCACAGAGCAGCTGAGGTAGGAGATGGCAACAAAGGCCAGGTGGCTTCCCTGGCCTCGAGTTCTGAGTTTCTGGATATTCACAATGAACTTCTCTCAGGGTGGCTCCTGATATGTCTAACTAAAAGTCCACGTACAGTGGTAGTCCAACGAGACCAGGTGCTCAGAAAGAGGTGAGATGGGGGTGGGGTGGGGAGAAGAGGTAAGAAAAGTCACCAGAAGTCTCACTGTAGACATGATACTCACTCATAATGTCCCTCAAATTATTCCAAAACAACTTTTAAGGTCTAGGTACTTCAAAAAATTAAACCCTCCACAATGGATTTCCTTCTCTATGAAGTCTCTCCTCTAATTACCTGTCAAATGTTGAACAATGTGTTGGTTTGCATACTAGAGTAGTAAGGTAATATTAAGGGGAGAGAGATGAATTCATCTTTTACATTCTGTAAGTCATACTAGTAAAAGCTTAAGGTGATAAAATGTTTGATTTGCTTACAATGATAATCCTTACCTTATGATTAGTAAATGTAAATCCAGCTGGTCTACTCTCACACTGATTAAATGCATATCTGCCTGAGTACATGTGTTTGAAGGAGTGAAGGTGGATTCACAGGTGCCTGGTAGCGGGGAGGTTGGTAGCACTGCCAAGATGGTTTTAATAGCTGGTAAAAGACAGTATGAGGCAAAGAATACTCTTAAAACCTGCTCATACTATGGTTTTGGGGAGGGCCAAGAGCTACACGTCACTCACTACTATATCTCACTGGAAATAATAAAACTACCAAGCTAAATACACTCTTGTAGTTTGAATGTGTTTTGTCATCAAAAGAAGCCAAACCCCTTTTTGTAGTTTCAACAAGCAGCAGGTAAGAAATGGATACCTTGGCCTCACTTACTGATACCTGAGAACATGACAGTCTGTGCCATGAGTGTGCCAGGTGTGAAAGGCACCCCTGGCTCCACAGGCTTCAGAGCAGACACAGGCTCTCCCGGCTGTGGAGTACCACAATGGAGAGGGCTTAAATTAAGACAGAATTGACTAGTCAACCTTTTCCTGCACTAACCCTTTCCAAGCTGTGCTTGTCTGATCCTCTGCCCACAACCAGAAAAGAACTGTCTTGAAATCAGAGGACAGCTATTGAAGTTCATGAACCTCATGGACTAACTTACGTACTGCATATATCAGACTGTGTGCTGATGGTACCTCAAATGTATGTGTCACATCAGCCATGTAAAGAAATGAATACCTCTACGCATTTTTATTTTTAAAAATCTAAAATGAAGGCTCTAAGATTTACTCATATTTCCTGGTTGGGTGGACACTGAGTATCAGAAGTGTGAGTCTGGAAGTATCCCTTTCTCTTCTTGTACCTTTCATTCAGTTGCAAGGACAAGGGTTTGACAGAGGGGCCCTCAGAGGCTAGTTCACTTTTAGCACAGAGGGACATAGTGAAGTTTCTGTTTGCTCAGTTAAGTGGCTTTAACTAAACCAAATTTGTTTGGGACAGGGATTTCACTCAGTGGTTACAGTGCTTGCTTAGCAAGCACAAGGCCCTGAGTTCAATCCCTGGCACCAAAAGAAATAAAAATAAAAAATAAAAAAACTGTTTGGAACGAAATTGAACTTCTCAAAATGGACTGTTCCAAGTTTTTTTTTTTTTTTTGGCGGGGGGAGGAGCCTGGATTGAACATAATACAGAAATATTTAAAAAATACTGTTTTTCACTCATATCCACTTAAGAATGCATCTTTTATGTATGATCCATCAGCTACCTTACACAGTAAAACTATAATAAATAGTACTCTTTCAAACTACCTATACAAGTATATACATTAAAAATATGAGTATGAAAGATTTTAGTAAAAAAGAAATCAAATGGTAGGGTATTGGAATAGTGTGGATCTGGAAGAGCCCCCAAAGGCCAAGGTGTTAACGGTTTGCTCCCCAGCTTGGAGCTATCGGGGGGAGATGAAAGCTTCAAGAGGCAGAATCCACTGGAGGTCTTAGGGCTTTGGGCATACCCCCAAAGATGACTGTGGGACTCCAGCCCCTTGCTCTTCTCAAGATCCCACTGTAAGGTAAGCGGCTGCTCCATGCTGCACTCCTGCTGTGATGGGCTGCCTCGCCACAGACCCAAAAGCAAATGGGCCAAGTGACCATGGAGGAAAACTCTGAAACTGGAAGCTAAAATAAACCCTTTCCCTTTACAAGTAGACTTATCGCAAGTGTTGTGGTGCACTTAGGGAAAGATGACTAATATGGTTATGAAATTTAAAACATTTGGAATATAGTCTGAAGCACAGAACAGCATGGTACTCTGGTTCACTTTCTCCCTTCGGGGTGGATTCTGTCATTAGAAGTATGTCTCTGGGGGCTAGGGCTTTGCCTGTTCTCTCATTTTTGACTTCAGACTAGTCTCACCTTGCCTTCCTCTTCACTGACACACTCTGTTACAAGCGGAAGATAAAGCATTTTGCCACTTCAGCAGAATTAGGAATCCTGTTTCTACGTAGGCCTCATAGAGAACAAAGGCATGGTCTTACTTGTCTCTTAGAACAAGGTATGGCATAGAGAAGATGTTCCAAACATAAGAGGAGGAAAGTATGATGAAGCTGAAACTTTGCTAGATGCCTGGAGAGGGAGCAGTGCAGTCCAATACAAAAGAGCTTACCAATAAAATGGATTTTCCTTATGTCCAATATTTAATTTGATTCTGTATGCTAAATGTATTACTTTACCTTTTATTAGTAACTTCATCTTTTAAAAAATAAAATACAACTTATTGAGAACAGATGAAGGAACTGTGTATTTTGGTTACTGAGGCAAGATGGTTCATTGAAAGGCAACTGCTACAGTTTGAATGTGATTTTTCCTCTCTCTGAAACTCATGCTGAAATTTGGTGTTGAGGGGTGCTGGGGCCTTCAAGAGGTGTCTGAGCATGACAGTATGCCCCCCTGAAGGGATTAATGCTGCTCTTGCAGGTCGGGGTGAATTCTGAGGGAGTCAGGGAGTTCTCACTGTTGTGGCAGTGGATAAGTTACTACAAGAGTATGTTGTTGCAAAGTGAGACTCCTCCTCAGGTTTGCTCTTTTCTGCACACACCCACTTAGCCTTCACCAGAAGCTGGCCAGATGCTGGTGTCATGTTCTTGGACTTCCCAGCTTCCAGAACTGTGAGCCAACATAAGCCTCTATTCTTTAGAAATCATCTAGTTTGGGGCATTTTTGTTTTATAGTAACAGAAAATGGACTAGAAATAATGAAGGATTGTTGACCAAATTTTAAAATGTTAATAAAATAACATATTGATAACAAAACTATATTCTACAACATGTCTTTTATGAATCAGATAGTAGTCTACCACTGTGATTATCTTTCACTATGGTACAGTGAAAATTTCTAGTTAGAATTTTTCCTCTTTCCAGTTCTGGGGATTGAACCTGGGGCCTCGACACATGCTAAGCATGCGCAACACTGCTATACCTTTAGCCCCAGAACTTTCTGAACAGTCTGATTTGTGTACAAGATGAGGACTGATCCTATATCAAAATGGAGGATTTTATTTCACTTTTTTGGAGATGGGGCCTTGCTATGTTGCCCAGACCGGCCTTGAATTCCCAGCCCAAGTGGTCCTCTTGCCTCAGTCTCCAGAGTGTGCTGCCACATCTGGCTCATGATTTAAAGTTAATGGGGGAAGGAACTAAAAGACAGGAGAACAGTGACAGCTAAAAGTGCTGTTAAATATATACAGTTCTGACCAAAGTTAAACTATTGCTGATTTTATTCTTCAAAGAGGACCAAATTGGATATTGGCCAACTGAGGTGGGGAGCCCCAGAGGGATGCTTATAACCTGGGGTGATGCTTGGTAAAAAGGGTGCTAGCGAACCCACACCAGACACAGATGGCAGTACCCTTATCAACGTGTTTCTAGTGGAGAGCCACTATTATTAGCTGCCCAGGGAGTAATTTTATGTATACATTGTTAATATCTGTGGTCTCTTGGGTGGGGGCGGGGGGGTCGGTGCTGGGGATGGAACTCAGGGCCATGTGCTTGCAAGGCAAGTGCTCTCCCACTTACGCTAAATCCCCAGCCCAGTATCTCTGGTCTTAAGAAAATAAATTTGAAGCTGGGTATGGTGGCACATGCCCACAATCCCAACACTTGTGGAGGCTGAGGCAGGAAAATCACAAGTTTGAGCCATGCCTGAGCAACTTAGTGAGACCCTGTCTCAAACCAAAAGATAAAAAGGGCTGGGATGTGGCTCAGCGTGAAGGCCTCAGGTTCAATCTCCAGTAAAGCACATGCACACATGCACACACACATGTACAAAATAAATTTGAGAGTGATGTGAACAGCAAAATCCAATTCCTTAGTACTACAACCCTCCAAATGCTCAGTATACAATCTCTATTCAACATCTATACATAAAAAGGCTGTAAGGATACCCATTATGGTTTGTTTTCTACACTTCTACCGTTTGGTTTCACCACAAAAATTCATTCATGTGGTACTTGTACCTATAAAATGGTTAAAAATACGTCTAGTCTTTCGGATGAAAAAAAAAGATGTTCTGTGAAAGTTCTCAAAGAGCTAAAGCATATCATCTACTGTTGCCTCAGATTCACCCCATTAAAGCTGCTCTCAATGAAAGCAAAACCAAAAAAAGGTCAGTCCATTAATCATGACATTTAGAGTAACAAGAAAGAAGCCACCTTTCTTATTTTCTGGAACACAAAAATTCAACACCAAAATGTTATTACATCAAGTTAGTATTATCAGTAAAAAATATGCTCTATTTCCCATTATTTATGAAGCCCTATCCTTTTCTTTCTTACCAATTACATTCCCTATCATTTCCAAAATATACAAACTGTTTTCAATCAACAGATTTCTTTATTACAGTGTGCAGCATGCTTGTTACTGCCTCTTTTCTATATTGAATCCTTGATTGGACAAGCATTTTGAATTTAACACGGACTATGATTGCACATATCAAACAAATTAAAGCTGCCAATCTCTTTTTGGAGACCATCCTTTATATACACTACCACTGAAGAGCACCCTAAGTGTATTTGCTTAGGGAAAAAGGGGCAGGAGTGAAGAAATGATTTATGTCAGACTCTGCCATGTTATCTAGCTGCACTCAGATTATTGCTGTCCTTTAAAAATGTATTTTGTAACTGTGACATCAAAAATATGCATGTAGCTTTTTTACAACATTAAACATTCTTTATACTAATCTTAAAAAAAAAAAGATATGATAAACCCGAAAAGTAAAAACAAAAAACAGAGAGCCCAGAGAGTGGTGTTGGAAGGCTGACTTAGAGTGCTGTAGTACACCCGCTTTTGGATGACAAGGGCAGGGTGGTGGCAGTGGTGTTTTTTCCTGTTTCCTCTGCTAGAAACTGAGAACGTACCTCTGGTACATTTACAGCAGCTGTCTGCTGAGAAATCTGTAGCAACTTTCCATTGACTGGCACTGGAAAGAAACTATGTTTTATATTAGACAGGTCTAACACTCAAGGGTTAAAGTCTAGTAAGTTGAAATGTTTTTAGAAAGTTGAAGAAATATACAGTCTTATGGTTAAAGCAAACTTAGTTTTTCCAATGAAAACTCAGAGGAATAAACATCTTATAATTATCCATAGTAGAATATTATCTCAATTATTAAAACAAACCTCAGACATTACTAAATATAAGGCTTTTGTCACCTTACAAGCTACTTGAGATGGTTTTAGAGGCTTTCCTCATTTGAGCTGACAATTAGAGAAGTGAGAATGCAAAGGCAAGAGGACTTTTCTTGGTGTCTGCACTTCTTTTAAGAACCTGAAACTCTTAAGGACAGGATTCCAGATTCAACTTTGGAAATGATGAAAAGCATTGCAAAAACATGCAGGAGAAAAAGACAACTTTCCTTGGAGTAGAGTTTTTGCTGTTTTCAATGCAGGGATTTGTTTGGCAGCCCATCTTCTTTCCTCCCTAAACTGTGAAAGCAAAAGCACTAATTTCCAAAATATAGCTGAACTTCTGTGAGCTCAGCCACAGACCTGACTTTCTGACTTGCCAAGAGAACTAAAACATGGGTGAGAGTAATGGTGCTGAGGTCAGGCAGTTTTATTGGTTTTATCCATTCATTCACTTGGCATCCACCATGAGACACTGTTGGGCTCAGTGCTTAGCAACACAAGGATGAAAAAGCAATTAATTCTGGCTCTAAGGAACTCACACTTAGTGGAAGAACAATGCATGGGAAGAAACAGATGTGACCAAACACACAAAGAGTTATGTGAAGAGGTGAGTGTCTAACTCCATCCAGAGGGCCAGAGGAAGGTTTCCTGGAAGGAGCCACATTTGAGCTGTGGGAGTACGAAAAGAGGTAGAAGGAGAGTCTGAAGAAAATTCAGAAGTGTAACTTAGGGAAAAATAGGTACCAATCTTCTGTTTACCAAGCTTGCCTCATTAACATTTTCCAATAACAGGTAAGCTTTTAGTTTGGTGTATGCAAGTTTTGTATATACCGATTCTGTACCCAGAGTATGCAGATTCCAGAGTGTTTGCTATCCAGTCGGACTGGTCAGTTGGGGTACACATATTCCATTGAGAATTTTAAGAGTGAATCCCTCCTTCCCTGGGGCCATCTGATACAAGGGGACTCACAAGGCTAACTAGGTTCATTTAATTACTCCAATCTACTCACTGACGTCCTTACTGGTAGTCTTTTCCCAGTATAGAGAGCACACCAGCACAGGATTTAGAAACAAGAAAGTCTGTTACTGTTCACATGGGAATCTCACTGGGACCCTCTATTTGCAATGTGTGAAATAGCAAAATTGTCTCACAGCATTAGCATCAGGCAGGAGCCAACTAAGACGAAATGAAATCGGCCTGTTCTGTGTCTAGTAAATAGCAAGTACTTGGTTGAAGATGGCTACAAATGTTAGGTCCCATGGGGCTGGGGATTTAGCTCAGTGTTTGGAGTGCTTGCCTTGCAAGCACAAGGCCCTGAGTTCGATCCCCAGCACCAAAAAAAAAAAAAAAAAAAAAAAAAGGTCCCTTTTCTGGTATATTAACTGTCAATAGGATTATGAGACTTGAACCACACCTGTTCCACTTGGAATGGAGGCACTACCTAGAATTAGTATAAGTGAATGCAACTAGCATAAAATACCTCCCAAACAGCATATTATTTATTAACAATGTTCATAAATTAAAGTAACAGAATCCATAATACCATGTTGTGAAAAGCCCCAAGAATTTATTTGGTGTCAACAACCTAGTTTCAACACTTCCTATGTGTCTACTATATGTAGAGCCACAAACTAAACTAAGACATACAAATGCCACAATTACATTTATAAAATTTAAGAACTCTAGCATGTATATAAGAATACCAAAATTCAGGTAGGAAATCACTTTACTTGTTTGTTATAAAAATTTTTATTTGAACCTTAATAACTTGAGTGTGAACTTTCTGATATGCTCAATTTTTTACATATGGTCAATTTATTAACACTTATGAAGCAGCATATAACTATTTCCATTTTGGGATAGAATTAATTACAAGACACTTACTAGCTGGAGGTCTGTGAGCTGGTAGATATTCAGCAAACTTTAGCTAGAAGGTGTGTCTGTCCAGCTAGAAAAGACAGGTTCTTGACCCGAAAAAATTATGAATGCCTTTCAGTAGGGGACGCTTTCCTCACTTCCCCACCAATCAGCACTTCTGTGATCTGACATCCTGACATTTGACGAATGGAAGTGCTTACTTTTGCAACCTTTGCATTAGATCATAATGTAGGAGAAACTTTATTCAATCAGCACCCAGGGAATATCCTAACGCCAGCACAAACTCCTTCAAATATCAAGTGTTTTAGGTCGTAGTGATTTGAAAATGACTTTTATGCTGCCAAAACAAAGTGGCAAGTAGTTATTAGTTTGGGTGAAAATTAGGTGTAACTTATTTTATGTAAAGATGGGATTTTCCTGACATAGTACATCAGCTTACTTAAGCTATTAAGAGATTTTTTTGGAAAGGTTCTATAGATTCCTTATAATGATTACAAATAAGAGTTCTGTATTACTTATAGACTTATCATATATGAACTAAATTTATTGGATTTCAACTATGTATATACAGTATCTTATTTAGTTTACATGCTAACTTTGAAGGACAGGAATTACTATTACCAAGTTATTCCTGATTATGGAACATTTCTTTTGACGAATAGTGAAAAGTAATTTGTACCCCTGTTTTCAGGCTGGGAAACTCACTGGCAAAATAATCTATTGAAGGGTTAATACAGACACTGTAACAGGAGCTCCGAATTTTTTACTCCTAAGCCTAGTTCTCTACCAACTATAACCCCTGAAAGAAGAGTTTGACAAAGATGAGACAAAGAATATTTTAAGGGGGTCACTTACAACCCTGCATGACTGCTTATAACCAGGACTGGGGAAAGGTGACCCTATATTACCATGAACTGGAATCAGACATGCCATTCAGTTTCTTGGCATATTAATATGCCAATATTTTGCTGAAGGTCATCTAGGTTCAAGTTTTATCCTTCTTGTGGTATTGGGGACAGAACTCAGGGCTTCTCACATGCTAGGCAAATGCTTTACTACTGAGCTGTATCTCTAACCCTCAAGTTTCATTCTTGCAAGGATAATCTTTTGAATTAAATGGCTTTCACATAAAATACTTTATTAAAATGTTTGTTATTCATTTAATCTGCTGGAAGATAGACTAGGTAAAACTCTTGAAGATATACACACAGGCAAAGAATTCATGAGCAAAGCCCCAACTGCACAGGAAATATTACAAATAAACAACTGGGATCACATAAAATTAAAAAGCTTCTGCACAGCAAAGGAAACCGCCAACAGAGTAAAGACACAACCTAAAGAATGGGAAAACATTTTTGCCAGCTACTCCTCAGACCGAGAACCAATATCTAGAATATATAAAAAACTCAAAAAAAATTATACCCCCAAATTTAGACCCAATCCAAAGACAGACATCTAAAATGAATACACATTTCTGAGATGAAGAAGTACAAATGGCCAATAAGTACTGTACATGAAAAAATGCTCAACACTGCTGGTCATTCAAGAAATACAAGCAACAAGATATGTCATGTACAGGTCCAAATCCCCTATGATGAATGTTATCACTATGTACATCTAAAATGTACCATTAGTGCTCACTTCGGCAGCACATATACTAAAACTGGAATGATACAGAGAAGATTAGCATGGCCCCTGGCAAGGATGACATGCAAATTCGTGAAGCGTTTCATATTTTGGAGATGATAGCAACAGAAGCTGAAAAACAGGCGCAGCAAGAGAGAACATCAGGCTAGAAATAATAGACCAAGTCAAAAAAGAGATGACCAACATAATGAAAGATTTGCTTAGTGAGTTCAGGGTAGACACAGATAAAAAAACAGAGGAACTAAGAAAAACAATCAAAAATTTGAATATACAACTTAGCAAAGAAATGGAGCCCATGAAACAGATCCAAACAGATATCCAAGAAATAAAAAACTTGTTGGAACGTATACGCAGCCAACTGAATGAGAGCGAAGATAGAATCTCAGAACTAGAAGACAGGTCAGCAATTAGTGAGAATGAAAAGAAAGACGTCTTAAAAATAGCTAGAGAATATGAAAAATCACTACAACATCTGCAAGATGATGCAAAGAGGAACAATATAAGAGTGATAGGAGTGAATGAAAAAGTAGGTGACAATACGAAGGATCTAAAAAGATTATTTACAGAAATAATGATGGAAAACTTCCCAAGCATGAAAAAGAACTTGATATACAGATTAGTAAGGCATATAGAACCCCAATTACTCATAACCAAAGTAAATCCACACCAAGACATATAATAATCAAGATTCCAGAAATTCAGCAAAAGCACAGAATACTGAAAATTATTCGAGAAAAAAGACAAATCACCTATAAAGGTAAACCCATCAGAATCACAGCAGATTTCTCTACACAAACCCTTAATTCAAGGAGAGGCTGGAGCAAAGTATTCCAAGCCTTAAAAGAAAACAATCTCCAACACAGATTGAGGTACCCGGCCAACTATCTTTCAAATTCAACAATGAAATAAGATACTTCCATGACAAAGAACAACTGAAGAAATTTATAACCTCCAAACTATCTCTACAAAATATCTTGAAGGACATCCTGGAGAAGGAAAGAGTTAACTACAATTACAAGGACACTAATAAAATCCCACCAGGTAAGACAAGCAATTGAACTAAGGTGAAACACAGAACCAACAACAGAAAAGATATATGGCAAAAAAGAGTCAACTCGTAACAGCTGTAACCATCAATGTAAACAGGCTCAACTCACCTATCAAAAGAAACAGGCTAGCAGAATGGATCAAAAAAGAAGATCCAGCAATATACTGCATATAAGACACACATCTAACCCAAAAGGAAATATATAGATTGAAAATCAAAGGATGGAAAACAGTATTTTATGCAACAGGAACCCCCCAAAAAAGCAGGGGTAGCTATCCTAATCTCAGACAAAGTAAACTTCAAACCAAGACTAATCAAGAGGGATAAAGACGGCCATTACATACTTCTCAAGGGAAAACTTCAAGAGGAAGAAATAACAATCATCAATATTTATGCACCAAATATTAGTGCACCTAAATACATAAAACTAATATTAAGGGACATGAAAGATCAAATAAACACTAACACAATTATAATGGGAGACTTCAACACCCCACTCTCGCAAAGAGACAGATAAACTAGACAGAAAATTAACAAAGAAATATCAGAACTGAATCAACTCTGTGAACAAATGGACTTAGCAGATGTCTACAGAGTGTTCCACCCTACAACAGCAGAATACACATTCTTCTCAGCTGCACACGGGTCTTTTTCCAAAATAGACCACATACTAGCTCATAAAGCATACTTAAGTAAATGTAAGGGAACTGAAATCATTCCATGCATACTATCAGACCACAGTGCGATGAAACTAGAATTTAATGGCAACAAAAACGAAAAAAGCCACATAAACACATGGAAACTAAGTAATATCCTTCTGAATAACAGCTGGGTCACAGAAGAAATTAAAGAAGAAATAAAGCAATTTATACAGTTAAATGATAATGACAATACAACATACTGGAACTTATGGGATACAATGAAAGCAGTGCTACGGGGGAAGTTTATCGCATTGAGCTCCCACATCAAGAAGACAGAACGAGTTCAAATAAACAACTTAATGTTGAACCTCAAACAACTAGAAAAAGAAGAACAAATCAAACCTAAAGCTCATACAAGAGAGGAAATTATTAAGATCAGAGCTGAAATCAACGCAATTGAGACCAAGAAAACAATACAAAGAATCAACGCATCAAAGAGTTGGTTCTTTGAGAGAATAAACAAAATAGACAAACCCCTAGCCAACCTGATCAAAAAAAGGAAAGAAAAGACCCAAATTCATGCAATAAAAAATGAAATGGGTAAAGTCACAACTGACCAGTCAGAAATCCAAAGGATCATCAACACCTACTTCAAGAACTTATACTCAAACAAGATGGAAAACATGGAAGAAATGGGCAGCTTCTTAGAAACATACAAATTACCAAAACCAAACCAAGAAGAGATACAAACTCTTAATAAACCAATATCAGCCATTGAAATTGAAGAGGTAATTAAAAATCTACCAACAAAGAAAAGCCCAGGTCCTGATGGCTTCACAGCTGAATTCTACAAAAATTCAAAGATGATAACTCTTTAATGAAATTGAAAAGGAAGCAGTACTTCCAAAATCATTCCTGGAAGCAAGCATTACCCTAATACTAAAACCAGAAAAGGACCCAACTGAAAAAGAGAACTACAGGCCAATCTCCCCAATGAACATAGATGCGAAAATTCTCAACAAGATACTGGCCAACAGAATGTAATGAATTACCAAGAAGATTATACACCACGACCAAGTAGGATTCATCCCAGGGATGCAGGGATGGTTCAACATACGCTACTTAATATATGTAATACACCATATCAACAAAGTCAAAGACAAAAATCACATGATCATCTCAATAGATGCAGAAAAAGCATGTGACAAAATCCAACACCCCTTCACGATAAAAACACTACAGAAATTAGGAATAGATGGTGTATATCTAAATCTGATAAAAGTCATATATGACAAACCAATGGCCAACATCACACTAATGGTCAGAAACTAAAATCATACTAAAATCTGGAACAAGACAAGGTTGCCCACTGTCACCACTGTTATTCAACATAGTTCTAGAAACATTAGCCAGAGCAATTAGACAAGAGAAAGAAATAAAAGGAATAAAAATAGGAAAGGAAGAAGTTAAATTATCGTTATTTGCGGATGACATGATACCCTACATAGAAGACCCAAAAAACTCCACCAAAAAACTGCTGGATTTAATAACTAAATTCAATTGCGTTGCTGGATACAAAGTCCACACCCAAAAGTCAAGAGCATTCCTATACACAAACAATACACCCATCAAAAAAGAAATAACAAAAGATATACCTTTCACAATTGCACACACAAAAATAAAATACTTAGGAATCTATCTAACAAAGGAAGTAAAAGATCTTTACATCGAAAACTACAGCACTCTAAAAAAGGAAATTGAAAAGGATATCAAAAAATGGAAAGACATCCCATGTTCCTGGGTAGGAAGAACCAACATAGTGAAAATGGCTATACTTCCTAAACTACTACACAGATTTAATGCAATTCCAATCAATATACCACTAACATACTTCAAAGAATTAGAAAGAACAATCATCTGGAACCACAAGAGACCAAGAATAGCAAAAACAATCCTAAGCAACAGGGGAAAAGCAGGGGGCACCACAGTCCCCGACCTAAAACTATACTATAAAGCTACAGTATTAAAAACAGCATGGTACTGGCAAAAAGACAGACCTGAGGATCAATGGAATAGATTGGAGGATACAGAAACAGCCCCAAACACACTGAAATACCTCATCTTCGAAAAAGGAGCCAAACACCCTCACTGGAAGAAAGATAGCTTATTTAACAAATGGTGCTGGAAGAATTGGCTTGCCACATGTCGAAAACTAAAACTAGATACATGTCTCTCACCATGTACTAAACTCAAATTGAAGTGGGTCAAAGATCTAAACATTAAAACAGAAACATTAAATTTACTGGAGAATAGAATAGGAAGAACCCTCGAAGACACAGGGGTAGGGAAAAAATTTTTGAACAGAACCCAGACTGCATGGGAAACAATACAAAGAATCAGTGCTTGGAACCACATGCTATTAAAAAGCTTTTGCACAGCAAAAGAAATCACCAATAGAGCAGGGCGAAAACCCACAGACTGGGAAAAAATTTTTGCTAGCTATCCATCAGACAAAGGTCTAACATCTAGAATATACAAAGACCTCAAAAAAATTAAACCTCTCAAGCTCAAAGAGCCAATCCAAAAATGGGCAACTGAAATGAATAAACATTTCTCAGATGAAGAAATAAAAATGGCAAATAAATACATGAAAAAAATGTTCAACATCACTAGTCATTCGAGAGATGCAAATCAAAACGTTAAGATTCCATCTCACTCCAGAAAGAACTGCGTATATGAAAAAAATCAACCAATAACAAATGTTGGCGGGGCTGTGGGGAAAAAGGAACTCTCCTCCACTGTTGGTGGGAATGTAGATTGGTCCAGCCACTATGGAAATCAATATGGAGATTCCTCAAAAAACTACAACTGGAGGTTCCATTCGACCCAGCTATCCCCCTACTGGGGATCTTCCCAGAAGAATTAAAATTGTCATACCACAGGGATGTATGCACAACCATGTTCATAGCAACACGATTTGTAATAGCTAAGTCTTAGAAACAGCCTAAATGCCCAACAACCAATGAATGGCTAAAGAAAATGTGGTTTTTCTACACAATGGAGTACTACACAGCCATAAA
Source organism: Hystrix cristata (assembly GCA_004026905.1). NCBI lineage: Eukaryota > Metazoa > Chordata > Mammalia > Rodentia > Hystricidae > Hystrix > Hystrix cristata. The sequence goes on along the minus strand of PVJO010000619.1, from coordinate 129,836 downwards.
AAAGATAAGAGTTGAGTTATTTGTATGTGAATAGATGTTCCTTGAGAACATACTTTTAAGTGAAATAAATCAGACACTCATGAGTACACATCGAATTGTTTCTCTGATATGAGAAACCATAACTGTAAATAAGGACAAAGAGGTGTAATAGATATTATATAAAAGGAAGATAATATACAAAGGAGAGGAGTACTAGAAAGAGAGAAGGGGGAAAAGCAGAAAGGCAACAAAGGAAAGAAAAGGGAAAGGGAAAATATGGAAAATTACAAATAAACCTGCTGTAAATAGGGAGGGAGGGAACAAAGGGGAGGGGTGGGGAAGAGGGGGGAGAACAAAGATGCATCATGTACAGGTACAAAATAAATGTGATGAATGTGATCATTATACGTAAAATGTACCAATACATGTTCTTGGTTTAAAATAAAATTTAAAAAAAATAAATAAAATATACCATTAAAATAAAATTTTAAAAAATTAAAAAAAAAAGAAAAAAAGAAATACAAATTAAAACAACACTGAGATTCCATCTCATGCCAGAAAGAATGGCTATCACCAAGAAATCAACCAGTAACAAATGCTGGTGAGGCTGTGGGGAAAAAGGAATCTTTCTCCATTGTTGGTGGGAATATAAACTGGTACAACCACTATGGAAAGCGGTATGGAAATTCCTAAAAAAACTAAGATTAGAGGTTCCATTTGACCCAGCTATTTCTGTTCTAGGTATCCTTCCAAGAGAATTCAGGTCATCATACCATAGTGATACATGCACACCCATGGTTATAGCAGCACAATTTATAATAACTAAATCTTGGAAACAGCACATACACCCAATCAACAGATGAATAGATAAAGAAAATGTGGTATTTATATACAACAGAGTACTACTCTGCCATAAAGAAGGATAAATTTGAGACATTTTTAGGTAAATGGATGCACCTCAAGACCATAATCTTAAGTGAAATAAATCAGATACATACATTTAAGTACAGTGGTACCTCGGTTCACCAACTTAATTCTTTTCACAATTCCAGTTGCAAACCGAATCGGTTGCAAACCAAATCAAATTTCCCCATAAGTTCAACATTAAATCTAACCATTGAATTTGATTTGATTCACTACCAATTTGGTTTGCAACCAGAATCATGGAAAGAATTAAGTTGGTGAAGCGAGGTACCACTGTACTGTATTGTTTCTCTTGTTTGAAAAATCCAAAGTATAAATAAGGAGCAAAATGGAGAATAGATATTAGGAAGTAGGAAAAACTTGTTCAAATGGGAAGAGGAACAACAGACGGGGGAGAGGGAGGGAAGGAAGGGAAAAGGGATTTAAAGGAAAAAAAAAAGAACTGAAGGGAAAAAATAGAGCTTTTGCAAATGGGGAAGAGAAGAATGGTTGGAGGGAGAGGAGGGGAAGGAGATAAAAAAGAATTAAGATATGCTATGTACACATATGAATCCCCCATGATGAATGTGATCATTATGTACTGCAAACATGTACTGATAAAGAAATTGAAATGTTTATTATTAATCAGGCGTTTCTAACATACATGTTTTGGGGTCAGTTTTCAATACAAAATGATTATTTAAAATTCACACACAGCCTACCAGTCCTTAATAAAATATACAAATTCAAGGAACTAAGATGATTCTGGAAGTTATTATTATAATATCATTATTATTTAACCTAAGACGATAGGTTGTTCTTAGGTCATTGAAGGGAAAGAACAACAAATAAGTTGAAATTGTTCTTATATAGTAGTGAGATTTCCTGGGGTTACCATTAGGCATATTCAAAATTAAAACTATTAATAACATAGAAGCAAACATAATCTTACAGACTTTTAAAATAATTATACCCATCTCACAAGCCATGTGAAAAGTTTTGAATAGATAACCAGCCCACATTAGTAATAGGTACAAAGGCTTAGCACACAGGGACTGTTGTATTCATTTGCAAACGCTACACAGAGAGATAGAATAGCAAGGGGCTGAACAGTATGACCTGTGTCTCACGGCTGGAAGGTCTGGATGAGCCACTTACCAGGCAAGCGACTCAACCTCTCCTAGCCCAAGTTTCCTCTCCTCTAATAATAATCATAGTACTGACCTTGGAGTTTTATTTTTTCAAGGTTAAATGAAATGAATGCAAAGTATTTACTGGGATGCCCAACATATAGTAAACACTCAATAAAATATTAGTTATGGTTAAAAGCTATTCATTCCATACCTATTTATAATAAAGATTTAAGGTGTTATATAATCAAAAGAAATTCACTCAAGTTAGTAAGATATCTGTTTAATGGTATTTATAATCATAATCATTATCATGCTATATTGTAATTAGGCACAAATGGTAAACTGTTGGTATAATTGAGAAGTTTCTTCTCAATTAGTACACGGTTAAAAATTTTTTACAGTTTTCTCCTTTGTTCTGGATCTAACATGTGATCAATACTACGAACTGCTTCCTCTTGTTTACTGGCTGTGTGATGTTGACCATATTACTTATCTTCTTTAACATTTCCTTTTACTCTCCGAAATGGTAATAAGACCTATTTCATTGTTAAGGTTAAACATAGTAAAACACAGTAAAGTATGCAAAGTAAATATAATATATATATAAAGATGTAGTAAAAAATGTAAAGATAACATACACAGAGATCTAGCAGAGTGCCTGACATACAACTGATCAACAAATGATAGCTGACAGTGGGTAGCAGCATTATAGTCTGTCATGGTAAATAATACAATGCTCTTTCACTATGGAACCTCATGGTCATTCTCAAAAACTTTAAGTCTAGGAACAAGCTTTGAGAGGTGTGAAAGTGGGTAAGACTTTAGAGCAGTGGTTTCTAACTGTCACTGCACATTGCAGTTAAACTATTCTGATGCCCAAGTCTCTCCCCAGAGAGTCAAGACTTAATCAGACTGGGCATTGGGATTAAAATAAACCTCCTAGGTTAGCTTTTACAGAGCATTGATGCAGAGAACTTTTATGGAGGGTTGGCTGTGTATACGTAAAACCCAAGGATGGTCAGAAGGAGCTTGAGTGAGTCCTGCTTCCCTCGGGAGGAGCGGAAGTAGAGAGGAAGTTTCTTCTCACTCTCCTCAGGTACCCAAAGGAGAAAGCAGCCAAATGTGATTTTAGGGTTTGTGCCTATGTGATTTTAGAAACAACAGGAAAGTGTCCCTGCTACAAATATAACCCATCACCACCTGCTAATGGCTGATATTCCCAGGAGAAAAGAAAGTTAAGGCTGACAATACACATAATCTTGGAAAGAATAATGCAACTGTATCACAAATGAAATCTTTTCATTCATTGAAAAGCGTAAAGGGGTTTCTCCTTATTTTAGAGGTTGGGAGAAAGGCGGACAGTAGTAGGGTTCTGGGTACCTAAGGGATGTCACCCAAACAAGATGAAGAAAAAGTGACCATAATGTTTAGTGAAAAAACAATTAGACACATAGCTTAAATATCATATAACTTCTCTTATATGGGAAACCTAAAGTATAAATAATTTAAAGAGCAAAAGAAAAGACAGATGATAAGAAATAGGGAGATAAGAGTTTTGGTAAATGGGAAGAGGACCTTGAGATAGAGGGAAAGGAGGTGAAGGGAAGTAAAATGAATTAAGATATGTACACACACCTACCCCCCATAATGATTATAATCAATATGTACTATAAATATGCACTAATAAAAAAAGAAAGAAAAAAAGAGAAAAACTAAACAGAGCAAACCAAAGACCAGTATTCCTGGGTCTGCAGTTTGGGAGTGGGAGGAGAAAAAGGAGTTGTGTTAGGATACATATTTATGGAAGCGATCGCATGGTTATGAAGGAAGGGCTAGCCAAAAACTTCCAGCAAGTGCCTGTCCTGAGAGTATGGTGACATTACACTACTGGTCTTGGAAGATGCAAAATGTTAAGGTCCCCTGGCAGTGGTGGGGACAACATACTGACAGAAAAATCAAGCCTCAAACTGTAGTTCAAGATCAGAGCCAAAGTTAAAACAGAATTTCAGTAGTGTAAATAACGTTAGTTCTGCCTAGGTTGTGGCTATTCCAGCATTGTATATTTATCAAATCGTGCCAGTTCTGACAGATTCTAGCAACTTTCTCCCTTGGTAAATGTCTCAGATATGTTCTCTAAGTTTGTTGGCCATCCTAGACACATGCTGATAGACAAAACATATTTCAGAGGTTCAAAATACTGTTAAGATATGGTAGTTAATTTTATTTATTATCTCAGAACTGTTTTTGGGGGGGCTATTTTAATGTCCTTCTGTTTATGTCCCCCTCTCAAAGAAAGATCATCTCACAGGCATCAATCTTCCACAGTAATTTCTATGTAACCTTTCTGATAGTCAACTCACTGGAGTTTCCTTTCCCAGCTCAATCACGTATAATCAGCTCTAAGTGCAGGCTGGGTTCTCACAGCCACGTCAGTGTCCTCAGAGCACCCACTCACATTCTGGTCTACTAGAAAGAGATATTCTTTATGGGTTGTATAAAACTTAATTTAAAATGAGTCTAGATTTTTTTTGGCAGTGCTAGGGAACTGAACCCAGGGCCTCGTGCACGTTGGCAAATGATCTACCATTGAGATACACCCTCAAACCCTAAGATCACAGAAATGATACAGGAAACTTCATGGTACACTCACTTCTACTTCAGTCTATATTCACTGCTTATCAGTTGTTTAACAGCTATTGAAATATTTGAAGGCAAAGGTGCCAAAGAGATGACAGTCATTAGATCGGAGAATGACCACTGACAACCTACTAACTGAATCTAGCTGGACAGCTCAAAAGTGTTTGAGTGCGGGGAGTACAGCTCAGTGGGAGAACACTCGCCTAGTATGTGTGAGACCATGGGTTCAATCCCCAGTACTGGGGAAAGAAAAGGTAGAGAAGGCATAATGAGCTAAGCTAACTTTAAATGTTAGCTTAAAGGACATCTGTGGATTTTTTAGCTCAGGGAGTTTGTTTTTCAACAAGATCATTCTGATGGCAGTATGGAAGATAAATCAAAGAGGATATAGATGCTTGGACGCTGTGTGGTCTATTAGAAATATAGCACAAGCCACATGTCATTTTGCATCTTCTAGGAGCGACAGAAAAAAATCCTAAAAGAGGTACATTTTAATCTCATTTAATTCAACACATCTAAAATATTATCCTTTCCATATGTAATAAATATATACATATTAATGAGGTATGTTTGACAGTTATGACACTTCTTAAACTAGCCACAATTCAAGTGTCCAGCAGACTCATGTGGGCATGGCTACCACAATGGACACAACAGATCTAGAAGTACAGAGCATTAAGACTTGCCTAGGGATCCTGTTGAGAGTGCAGCCTGAGCTATGGAGGCAGCAAGGGAAAATGGGGGCAAGGAGAGAGCTGTAGGTGCAACTTGGAGGCTCAATCAGCTTACAGATGTGGAGACAGCCTTGATGTGAAGGGAGTGGGAAAAAAGAGTCTGCTGGATGATTTCTGGCTTAGGTGACAGGATAGGTGATGGGCTCCATGCTGTAACACATTCCTATGCACTATACACACTCTGTAAAAATGAGTTGTAATGCTTTTATACTATACAGAAGAGTAAGTTTTCAAATTATACTAACACAGAGTAATATCTCAATGTAAGGCAGAGGGAAATAAACAGCTGGTAGGGAAAATGGCATACAGTGACTTCAGTTCGGGACATGCTGATTTTAAGACATGTTCATAGGACATTTAAGTGGAATACCCACAAGATTATTACATAGTTGAGTATGATTTAGAATCCTTGGCATGTAGCATATAAATGAGATCATCCATGGAGAACGAGCAGAGAGGGAAAACTAGAGAAAACAGTATTTTTAGTACATACTGCCTCTCCATCAATGAAAAAAGTGACATATTAGCTAGGCACGGTGGCACACACTTGTAATTCTGTCTACTCAGGAGGCTGAGGTAGGAGGATCTCAAGTTTGGAGACAGCCTGGGCAACTTAAGAGAGGTCCTGCCTCAAAATAAAATGCCACACTGAGGTGTGGCTCAGTGGTAGACTGCTTGCCAGTCAGGCTTTTTCTAAACTGATGTGCAGTAATGTAGGTGTGTATGTTACTATGGGGCGCAGTATGCTGAGGTACTGACTGCACAGGCCTGAAACCTGTTTTTCTTACTCAGTCCATGCGGTAACATCTCCCTACACATTATACATGTTCTGCAGAAGTGAGTTGTAATGATTTTATATTATACAGAAGAAGAAAAATTTTACCAATCATAGTAACATGGATTAATGTCTCAATGGAAGCTGTGGTCCACACTTTTGATTATGTAAGAGGAAATCATTTTAAGAATGAAAAACAAATAGGGTACAGAGGTTAACAGTAAAAGAAAGATTCCCTTGGGTGGGTTTGGCAACTAGGAAGTCATCGGGGATCTGGTGTGAACAGCAGAGATAACTGAGTGAACTAAAAGCTAGAGAAGTGAACATCTTTTTTGGGGGGGGTGCTGGGGATCGAATTCAGGGCCTAGAGTGATTGAACTCTACCACTGAGCTAAACGTCCCCCTCCCAAAAAAGATAAGAAGTGAACAGCAAATATTCAGCTCTGTCACAAGAATCTTAGATGTGAAAGAGAAGTGAGTGTGAAGGGAGTAAGCTAACTAGAGGGGAATATAAGATTAAATGAAAGCTTTCTGTTTTGTTAAGTTTTAAAACTGTCAACAATTCTGACAGTTCACACTCTTGCTGAGTGTCTCTGGAATGACTATCTGTTCCATCCCCTCACAAAGATCATCTCAAATCTCATCTCCATGAAATTCTTCCTCACTAACTTGAGTTCTACCTAATCTCTTTCAAATGGATTCAAATTTATACTCTGAACTTCCTGATAGAACACTCTGATGATTCTCAAAAGGGGCTTTTGGATAGAAGTTATTTGGGTGTCATACTGGGGGAGAGTGGTGCCCTTCAACACCCTACGATGCACAGGAGAGCCCTCCTTACAAAGAATTATCCAGCATAAAATGTCAGTAGTGCCAAGGTTGAGTAAACCTACACTATTTGGAATTTAGGCTACCTCTCTCCCATCAGGACGAAGAGGACTATGACACATTCTGAATGCTTTTCTGCTTCTCTGGTTCCCCCATAATGTGGCAGCCAGAGTGACCTTTACAAACAGATAAGATCATGTCATTCCCCTTCTTTGCTTAACATCTTCAATGACTTCCCAGTACATTTAGCTTCTCTGCTGCCATTTCCGACAGGTAAGAAATTTCTTGAATTTGAGGTGTCTCCTCCCTACCTGCATATTATATTTTTACTACACATTTGTTTAAGCATCAACAATATGTACATATTACTTTAATGTCATCTATAAAATTTATATAGATCACCTCACGTGCAGTATTTTCTATTTGTGAGTTGCTAGCCCAGAGGACTATGATAAAAAATACCAAGATATTCATGCATACGCATCTATGGCCTGGTACGTGGGGGTCTGTTTTCAGGGCATATACCCACAAGTGAAATTGCTGGGTCCTTTGTACACCTTTGACTTTACTAGATATTCACATATTTCTTACACTGAACTACTCTCATCCACAAACATAAAAGAACTGTTATGGCTTCACCCAGTATTCCCCAGTGTTTATATTAAAGAAAATAAAACAAAAATCTTTTTTTTTTAATAAAGAAAAGCTTATTGAGCTTACAGTGAAGGCTTAAAGAATGGAACTTACATCAGGTTAGCACTGGTAAAGTTCACGGTGGATGGCATCGCCATGGTGTGCAGCGCAAGATAATCAACAAAACAAAAACTTGAACCAGAGTTTAAACATCAGATAATTTCACAAGATCATCCATATGTCTTGCTCTGCCTAAAAAATAAGAATGTCTGGCAAAAACAGAGCTCATGTTTTCTATATGAAAATAGCCAAGTGCTCTTTACCACAGCCCCACCTACTCCTGTTTTTCCTACACCTGGCCTGCTTCATCAGCTTTCTTGCCCACTCCCTGAAGGGATTTGAGTTTCTGATCCCTGTAAAATGTTGAACCACTCCATGTGACAGCCTTCAGTGTGGCATGCTGGTATCCATGAGCCCAGCTATCTGTAAGCTGGTACCACCCACAGGCAATGCCCTATATGTAGGCTGGTCCTATCTGTCCCCTTATCAGAATTGGTCTCTTCTTCACTAGCTCTACTTTTTATCTACAATCCCTTAGTACTATTATTTCTAGTTCATGGCTACTACTTGCTTCTCTCATACTTTTTATTTTATTTTATTTTAAACCAAGAACACGTATTGGTACATTTTACATATAATGGTTACATTCATCACATTTATTTTGTACCTGTACATGATGCATCTTGGTTCTCCCCCCTCTTCCCCACCCCTCCCCTCTGTTCCCTCCCTATTTACAGCAGGTTTATTTATAATTTTCCATATTTTCCCTTTCCCTTTTCTTTCCTTTGTTGCCTTTCTGCTTTTCCCCTTCTTTCTTTCTAGTACTCCTCTCCTTTGTATAATATCTTCCTTTTATATAATATCTATTACACCTCTTTGTCCTTATTTACAGTTATGGTTTCTCATATCAGAGAAACAATTCAATGTGTGCTCATGAGTGTCTGATTTATTTCACTTAAAAGTATGTTCTCAAGGAACATCCATTTACATACAAATGACTCTAGTTTATCCTTTTTTATGGCTGTGTAGTACTCCATTGTGTACACATTTGCTTCTCTCATACTTTTTTTTGCCTTTTATAGACATTTCCAGGCAACCAGAACTGTGTTTCTGCTGCAGGCTCCTACCCAAGGCACTTTTCCACACAGCTCACTGTTGTCTCATGGTAGTGGGCTTACCACACCAATTACAGTGCTCAGTCCAGGGTCATGTTTACACTTATTTTGTGCCTCTCATGGTGGCTAAGAGCGTAACAGGTGTCCAATAAATATTGGGTAAGTTACTTTAGGAAACAGTGTGGGAGTCTTGAATTTTTATCGATTAATCAGGGGTAAAAAAGAAGAAAGTGCCAAAATTCTATTCTGGTACTTCCCAAACTATGTCCTGCAACCATGTAAATATGGAGCAAACTCGCTTAAAACAAAACGGAATAGAGTTTTCTATTGCAGGATATCTTTCAGCCTTAAATACACTAATACACACTTAAAACAACAAAGGAACAGAAGATATGGAATGTAGCATAGCATTTTCTTTCCTTCTTTCTTTTTGGTGCTATGGATTAAACCTCAGGCCGTATGCTAGAAAAGTGCTCTACTACTGAGGTACATCCCCAGCCCTAAAATGTAGCTTTTCCAAACTTCTGAGTCAGGGACCTTTGTTACCTCCAGGAATACTTGTGGTGCTAGAATTACACAGAACGTAGACTGGGACTGCTGTCCTTCTATGAGTAAAATGACTCTTCAACTTTTACTTCTTTTCCTATAGTAATTTGTAAATATAGTCTATGTTACCTTCTTACGAAATCTTGGGTTATATTTTATGGAAAAGTTATTAAAAGCAATTCTTCCAATAGAGAGAAGAGAGGTTAGGTTTTGTTTTGTCTTTTTTTTTTCCAATTCAGGAATTTCAATAATAAAGCTTTCAAAAATGTTTTTTGGTATTTCTTGTTACTGAAAGCTGAAAATTAACAAATTGGCTGATCAAAGCCAACAGAAACAAATCTCCATGTCTCTAAACAGACTTTAGCCAGCAAGCAAGAGCAGATCAAAATGAACAAGTCTTCATGGACATAACCAAAATAAAAGCAACTCTGCAGCCAAGCTCTCAAAAGTAGCTGAGAGTTCTTGCAAAAAGGCCATGACAGGCTTTACTCCCGGAGCACACTGCTAACCCCAACGTGTGACCAAGTCACGAACAATGGCGGCTGCCTAAGGCAACTGTGCTCCTGAGTTACAGACAGGGTTACAACATTTCAAGTCATAAAAACCATGCAGTGGGACACATGGTCGAGATGTGACGTCCAATTGTCCTCTTAAGGGCAAAGGCTTCCTTAATTTAATCCTGCTCTTCTGGGTCTTTAGGAGCCAACCCACAGTGCCTGCCACACAGAAGGTGCAGAGGAAATGAAGTCAGTAGAACTTACTATTGCAGAAAAGTAAGAGGGAGCGGGGACAGCAAGCTCACAAATGTCCTAGCTCTTACAAACTGAAAAAGTTCTCTTAAAGCCTTTTTGGGACTATGGCTCAAGTAGCTGTGAGCAAGTGCTGTTAGCTGTGCTGGTAATACTCTTACAACCTTCACCTGGGCCAGCCTGCCCTCTTAAGAACAATAGCTCATTTAACCCCTGTGCTACAGAGGCTTGCTACTGGCACTTTCTCGATTTAAGGATGACAGCTATTCTGTGATTTACCGTGGTCTACTGACCAATGAAGAATAAGACAATACTACCAAATATGACAGGCTGAACTTTTTACGGATTTGACTTCTGATGCTCACCATATTTACTACTAGTACAAATCAGGCTGAGGAACACCCACCACAAATCAGATATCTAACACTAACAAATTATACGCCCATTACAGATGACCTTTGGAGTTCCTCAAGGTACAGTCACAATCATGCATTAAAAAATGCTGCCTTTCACTGTAATGTGTGAATGTATGAAATTAAATGAGGCTTGCAATGTAATCAGTGTGGTTGGCTGCTTTAATATATTCCATTTCAATTTCAAATCACCACAAACCAAGAGTGACGAATCTAATTTGATCAGTTGTTCACAAAAACAGAAAAGCAAGTGTGGATCTAGCAACATGGCCAGATTTTTAAAAGGAATTAATATTTCCTACTACCACCAGAAGTTCTCAATGTATCTTTAAAAATAGTAATTAAAAACAAACCCAAACATGACTCTTTCCTCACTAAAAAATTCAACCCTCACTCAAAAGTTCAAGACAGTATTTGAAGCATACACACACACACACACACACACACACACACACACACACACACACACTTAAAACTGGTGACATATTTCAAATATGCCCAAGAAAAACAAATACTGAGAGGTCTTAGAGGGTACTTAGAACTAGTGCATTGTACTTAGAATTAGTGTATTGTACTTAGAATTAGTGTATTGTTAGTACTGATAGTATCTAGGAAAAATTTGTCTGTGATCATTCTTTTGAGACAGGGTCTTGCTATGTAGTTCAGGCTTGCCTTGAGCTTACTGTGTAGCCTAGGATGACCCTGAACTCATGGCAATCCTCCTGCCTCAGCCTCCCGAGTGCTGGGATTACAGGCATGTACCACCATGTCCAGTTTGATCATGATTCTTGATGTCCATCCTTACTATACATTGAGGGAACACAATTTATAAATGTAGTCACTATTATGATAACTTTGTCTTCTGGTTCCCTGCAGCTGCTTAGCAGAGCATGCAAGAAACAACATGCTGAGGTGGGAATAATGCTGTATCGTCCCCATCACCTTTCAAAGTTGTGGAGCTGGGGATTTAGCTCAGTGGTTAGAGTGCCTGCCTAGCAAGCATAAGGCCCTGAGTTCAATCCCCAGCACCAAAAAAAAAAAAAAAAAAAAGAAAAAAAAAATCTCAAAGTTGTGGAGCTCTTCAAAATCTTCCTCATTAATACACAACTCTGAAGGCTTTAGTATTTCCCACCAGGCCTCTGTGCATCATTTCTAGAGGAAAAACATAGGGTGCTTCTAAGAGTTGGACATTTGGTGGAGGGGGCCTTCCAAAAGGGAACCACAGTGGAAATATATACAAACTTATCTACAGTCACACATGAGACAGTGGCCAGAGTGATCTTTTAATTATTTATTTTTTGCAGTGATGGGGACCGAGCCTAGGTAGTAGTGCAGTGATGGTGAACTGTTTAGAGCTTTCAATGATACATACAGCCCACTGCAGCATGCGTGCTGTCCTAGGGTCTCAGGCTGTAGTAAGATGTTCCAGCTTCAGGCTCTTTCCCCTTGGTGTAGAATGTCTTGCTTCCAGAATTTCCTATGGTAGGTTTCTTGACATTCAAGTCTCAGCTCAAAATCTACTTTCTTAGAACTTCCTATTTACTTCCATCAAACCACCTCATTTTATAGGGCTGTGATGGTGAAACTTTTAGAGCTTTTAATGATAACAAACAGCGTACTGTGGCACATATGCCATAGGTCTGCCACCACTGCTCTAGGGGTTGGTTCTATATGAAACAATGTTCTTCCTTCTCTCTTATTCTGTAGAACTTGCCATGGGAATTGATACCTTGGCTATGTCTGGTACATGGTAGTCAATCGATATTTGCTAAACACAAATTTAAATAGATGTTTAAGGATTTCTTTTTAAATAGCTAGTAAGCCGCAGAGGAAGAAGAGGGGGGCTTAAGTTTTTGGATTTTTCTGGTCTCAAATTTCAATTATGGGTCTATACTAGGTTCAGTTTACGATCCTAGAAAATAACTTCAGTTGACCTGTTTCACATCTGTAAAATGGAGATGATAGCTACTTAGATTATTTTGAAGATTAGCATTACTACATGTAAAGAATTGAATGGTTCAATAAAAAAGGGATTTAAATTCTTTATTTTTATTTACTTATTACCACTACTGACAAATCCTCTTTACATAAAAATGGCAACTTAAAAAATATGGATGAATTTGAATAAATGAACATTCACTTTATTACCCTGGGAATCAGGAAATTACAAATGGACAACATAAAAATGGTATGATTTCTAGCGTTTCAAGGCAAATGATGGCTGATGTCTTTATTGCTTTTAATTATAAAATGTAACATATCCTGTCTCTTTTTTGAGACAAAGATCCAAAGACAATAAACTATTCAAAACTGGAAGAATTTATTAATTTACGTTCAGTTGAACAAAAGGTGAATATAACAAAAGGTACTTATTAGTTAATTTTATTCTCTAGAGATACTTCAGCCAAATCATGTCATAACAAAGACATCACATAGCATGGCTTCTATCAGTGTTGAACAAAAATGTAGCTGTTTTGCCTTCTGCTTTTTTCATCTGAAGAGTAAGAAGCTATGCTGGCTTATTCATTGGGCAGTAAATGTATTCAATGACACTACTATTTTAGGATAATGAAAATCTCAAAACAGGTCAAATACTTGAAGTGGTAAGTACTGATTGCATCATGGAGGTAGTATGCAACCAGGCTTCTTTGTGTTACTAATTCTGAAGCTAAATAGATTTGCGGAATTAGTTGAAAAGAGAAGAGTACTAGAAAAACTGTTATTAACTGAGAAATACAAAGAGGTGGTAGCAAAGAGAAGGTTGTTGAAGTAAAAGTACTAACTGAAAAAAAGAAAAAGAAAGAAAATCGCAAAAGTAGAGAAAGCAATTTATGTAAGCTGGTCTGGTCTGAAACTGTAGTATTAGGATGGACCATGTGGAGTTGTCATGTTTTGTAGGTCAAAAATGGTCAAATGTCAGCAATTTTAAACGGTTCAAACCAACATGTTTACCAAAGCACTTAGGTCTCTGTCACTAAACAAATGATATTTCCTAACTCATGTTTGAGTTTTACACACAAGTGTAAACTCTGAATGGCTTTGTATTGGGGGATTTTGCACAGCATAGCCTGAAATGGTAACTATTAGGTGCCAGGCTATACTGCCTGCAGGTGATATATTTTTCTATTTTTATTGGACTCAAACTCCCACATTTTTTTTGAAGGCTGTTAAGATTTCAAAAGGGACACTCAGTTTCCAGAGTAAAATTGGTATTAAAATTTTAAGACAGGAGTTTAGAAGTGCTTGCTTAAATATTTTAAAGTCTGAATAAAGGTAAGATTCAAAAGAGTATCATGGAAAAAAAAGATACAAATTTATTCCACAATAGCTAAGTATTTTAAGATGTTCAAGAAGACCATTACGGAGACATAGGTATATATTTTTAAAATAACAGAATGCGTAGATATTAAGGCACATAAATAAACCTCTCACTACAATGACAATGTACCAGTGAAGTGGGGCAGGAAGATGAAAACAGGAAAAAATTCAGGTAAACACGCCAGTATTTAAAAATGAATAGTGTGTTTGGATAGCTAATGTGATAATTTGAATTACAGCATGGGGTATTCTAAAAAGGAATGCTGCAGAGTCTCCTGTGTGCTAGAAAGTGATTGGTTAAACTGGTTCCGGTATTTACTTATGATAATAAAATATCCTGGTCTGCCTCTATAGCTCTGCTTAAAGAAAGTGATCAAACTGTTACTAGCAAGAGTTTAAAACCTGCTCCTAACCATCAGGAATTCCTTCTGTTAATTAATCATAATCAAGGTAAGTTAGTAAGGAAGGGGATAGCCAAAGCATAGAGAGAAATGGGGCGAGGATGGAGCACCCTGTTTTGGTGAAGATGAAGGGTTTAATTAATCACAGGGCAAAGCTGGAGTTCACATTTGCATTTCAATGCTGTCCCTGGTTACAGGCTGACCAAACTGAGGTGAAGCACACTGACAGAACTTATTTCATCAATTTTAAGTTGAATCACCTCCTTAACATTTTAACATCTCTGAAATCAGGATGTGTCTTAAGTCAGTGAGTGCTGCTTTAGATTTAATGATAAATACTGGCAGAGAGATTACCTTTCTAAACATCACTCTTGTTCAGTACAAACCAGGTAATCATCAGAGAATAGTAAATTTCCTACATGATTCTGTAGCACCCATCAGTATTGTAGTCCATAAGGAAGAAGACTGTCTTGGCCATTTACATGTGTTGGGTGTCTAGACACATCTTTAATTATGCCCTTTATCTGAACTAGGAACCTCAGGAGACTCTATATGTAATATCCTCATCACCAGGATCCCTGACTTTGTTACCAAGAATGCTACTATGTGCCATGAAAGCCTTTATAGAGGGAAATTTAGGCAGACAGAGAAAATATTGAACACATCTTGACTCCTGGTGGAAAAGCTGCTTGGCACATGGGTAAGTAACTAGATAAGACCTTGCAGAAACCTTTTGATGAGTTTTATTAAAAGGAATACAGCTATTAAACACAGATCATGCAGTAAGGGAAAGAACTCTAGAGTCCCGTGTTGCCTAATATAGTAAGCCACTGGTCATCAATTTAAATTATTTAAAACCACACCCCTGTGGTATGAGGATTCCAGTTCTTCTGGGAAGATCCCCAGTAGGGGGATAGCTAGATCAAATGGAACCTCTAGTTCTAGTTGTTTGAGGAATCTCCATATTGATTTCCACAGTGGCTGGACCAGTCTACAGTCCCACCAACAATGGAGGAGGGTTCCTTTTTCCCCACAGCCCCGCCAGCATTTGTTACTGGTTGATTTTTTCATAAACGCAGCTCTTTCTGGAGTGAGATGGAATCTTAACGTTGTTTTGATTTGCATCTCTCGAATGACTAGTGATGTTGAACACTTTTTCATATATTTATTTGCCTTTTTAATTTCTTCATCTGAGAAATGTTCATTCATTTCAGATGCCCATTTTTGGATTGGGTCTTTGAATTTGGGAGGTTTAATTTTTTTGAGGTCTTTGTATATTCTAGATGTTAGACCTTTGTCTGATGGATAGCTAGCAAAAATTTTTTCCCAGTCTGTGGGTTTTCGCCCTGCTCTATTGGTGATTTCTTTTGCTGTGCAAAAGCTTTTTAATAGCATGTGGTCCCAAGCACTGATTCTTCGTGTTGTTTCCTGTGCTGTTTGGGTTATGTTCATAAATTTTTTCCCTACCCCTTTGGGGGTTCTTCCTATTTTATTCTCCAGTAGATTTAGTGTTTCTGTTTTAATGTTCAGATCTTTGATCCACTTTGACTTTAGTTTAGTACATGGTGAGAGACTTGGATCTAGTTTTAGTTTTCGGCATATGGCCAGCCAATTTTTCCAGCACCATTTGTTAAAGAGGCTATCTTTCTTCCAGTGAGGGTGTTTGGCTCCTTTGTCGAAGACGAGGTATTTGAGTGTGTTTGGAGTTGTTTCTGTATCCTC
This sequence comes from Hystrix cristata, assembly GCA_004026905.1. Taxonomy (NCBI): domain Eukaryota; kingdom Metazoa; phylum Chordata; class Mammalia; order Rodentia; family Hystricidae; genus Hystrix; species Hystrix cristata. The sequence continues at coordinate 113,890 of PVJO010000619.1, read as the reverse complement.
CAATCTGTTCCATTGATCCTCAGGTCTGTCTTTTTGCCAGTACCATGCTGTTTTTATCACTGTAGCTTTGTAGTATAGTTTTAGGTTGGGAACTGTGATGCCCCCTGCCTTTCCCTATAGCAACACAATTTGTAACAGCTAAGTCTTGGAAACAGCCTAAATGCCCAACAACCAATGAACAGCTAAAGAAAATGTGGTTTTTCTACACAACAGAGTACTACACTGCCATAAAAAAGGTAAACTAGAGTCATTTGTATGTAAACGGATGTTCCTTGAGAACATACTATTAAGTGAAATAAATCGGACACTTATGAGTACACATCGAATTGTTTCTCTGATATGAGAAACCATGGATGTAAAAAAGGACGAAGAGGTGTAAGAGATATAATCTAAAAGGAAGATGATATTCTAAGGAGAGGAGCATTGGATGAGGGGGGAGAAGCGGGAAGGGGAAAGAGGGATAGAAAAAGGAAAGGGAAGTCATGGAGAAATGTGAATGTACCTGCTGTAAATAGGGATGAAGGGAATAGAAGGGAGGGGCGGGGAAGGGGGGGAGAACCAAGATGCATCATGTACAGGTACAAAATAAATGTGATGAATGTGATCATTATATATACATTGTACCAATACATGTTCTTGGTTAAAAAAAAATAAATTATTTAAAACTAAGTAAAACTGTATGTAGAATGTACCAATACATGTTCCTGGTTTAAAATTAAAAAAAAAAACCAACAAAAAAAACCTAAGTAAAACTGAAAATTCAGTTCCTTAGCTGCACTACTCACCTTCAAGTGTTTAGTACTTGCATGTGGCTGGAGGTTATAGCACCAGACAGCATAGATACAGAACATTTCTATTACTGCAGAAAGTTCCATTGGTCAGGGCTACTCTAGACAAACAGTTTAAAGATGAGTTGTATCTCAGTGCCATATGGCAGTTGCAAATTTGGACAAATTAATGAGCTTCACCATATAGCATTTGGTTTTTCATTGACAAAATGAAAACTGTTATCATATTCCTGGAGATGCTATGAGGAACAGAGAACAAAGATATGTGATACTGCTTTGAAAACTACATAACGCCATACTAATGTGTAGCTACTAAGCTTTATCTTTTTACATGATTTCGATGTTATGTTAAAGTTAACAATCATTTTTATATAATTTACACATCTTTTTTGCAGGTTTTTTTTTTTTGTTTCTTGTTTTGGTACTGGGGATCAAACTCTGGGGCTTGTGCTTGCTAAGCAAGCACTCTAACCACTGAGCTAAATCCCCAGCCTTTTACAGTTTCAATGGTGGTTGGATATTTTGATATTTTAACCCTCCACCCCCACCCCAAGCCCCATACTGGGGACTGAACCCAAGGTCTTCATACTAAGCTACATTCCCAGCCCTTTTTTTGAGACAAGGTCTCTTAAATCACTAAGTTGCCCAGGCTAGGCTCACATTTGCAATCCTCCTGCCTCAGCCTCCCAGAGTGCTGGGATTATAGGCATGCACCACATGTCCAGCTTTTCTCTCATTTTTTGAGATGGGTCTTTCTATGTTGCCCAGGCTGGCCTTGAACTTGATCCTCCTGCCTCAGTCTCCCACACAGGTGGAACCATAGGCGTGGCACTGCATCTGTTTTGGCTTCTTTTTCTTTTTTGATAAAAAACAAAACAAACCAAGAAAACAAAACAAAAACAAAAACCAGGATAAGAGCAAATATTTTTGGCAAACAAAAATCTACACTGGTCATTGAAGTAAGAGAAATGAGTGAAGTGGGCTGTGCTGGGGCTATGGCCAACCGGAGAACCTTGGTCCTATCTAAGCTGATTGGCTGCTATGCTGCTCTAGTCAGTTGTGGCCACTGGGGAGTACTGACCTAGTCTAGCCAGACACTGATTTTTTTAAAAGCATGGCCGAGATTTGGCTTTTACATGAACTCTCCATTTAAAAAAATATTAGCAACTAATTAAAAACTTTAAGCAGTCTTCAGGCAAATTAAACACATTTAGAATGTCATCATGTAGCTGTGGCTGCTACTACATGACCTCTGGTTTGGTTCTTAAGACCTTATGACCTTACACTTCCTTGTTTATGGTCCCATGTCTTAGGGTACTCTCGCAAATAAATGCACAAAGTTCATTCCTCAGTGCATCTGATGGTGAAGCAGAAATGAAATTCACAATGTTAATTACCAAAATATTAACACTTGATATGGAGAAAAAGAAAATTATAAATAAATTATACACAGAGAAAATTATATTCTTGCATAATTTTATGCCCAAGTTTTATTAGAATTAAAGGCAATATGTTTTTCACTGTTACTTCACTGGAAAATTACCAGAAACCTAGGGGAGAACTATAGTATTTTACATAATAGCCAAAAGTCTCTACTGATGAATGAGTTAAGAAATTAAAAAAAAATCTAAATTGGAAAAGCTTACTGTCAGAAAACAAAGCAAATCTTTTAATTCTCCCAGTAATTTAAACACTGTATACTAGAAAGCCCATTAAATTTGAAAGATTTTTTTCACTATATATGGACATATACACAATTTCTTATTCCAGGTATACTTAACTATATTTTATTTTTATCATATGCCCACCCAAGGGATTAGCAGTTGTGGCCTTTTTATTCAGTTGATAATTCAAATATTATTTCTAATACAAATACATGGTTTATCAAGCTTATTTATCACTAACTTGGTACACTTCATAATCGCATTACAACCCCACTGTGTAGTGAATAACCCTTACAGTTCAAACTACTCAAGATAAGCACTGTTACTTTCAAGAGAAGATTGGCAATAATTAAAGGTCTTACTTAGTGGTTGTTGGTAACCACATTTTTAAGGGAGAAAAAACAGAAAGTAGTATAGATAAATTTGATTTGGTAATTATATTTTATTAATGAGCTATTTTGGACATAAATTTTAACTGAGGTAAAAACAAAGATGTGCTAAACTGTTATCAATGTTATGTATGAAACAGAATAAGATGGAAGTGTTTTATAATTCATCAATGAGAAGAATTGAAACATCTGGGACCTACATGGCATAAAACTAAATCATACAAGAACACTAATAATAATAATAATAATAAAAGCAACAATAGTACTTTGCATTTATAAACCTCCTTTCAGAGGAATTTCAGAGTGCTTTTAAAACACATGTTATTTTTTCCTTTTTTGAACAAATAAGACAACTAAATCGAAGAGTAATAATGGTTTGCCCATGCCACAAAGTGAGTCAGCGGCAAACCAGGAATAGATTTTCCAACTCACTCAGTCTCCTGCAATTACACTGTGCCATGATTACTTTGTTAGAGAATGTCTTGGAGGTTACACCCAAGACATAGGTATCGCCAGATTTCTTGTGGGTTTACTATTTTCCCTCCTAGTCCCAACCTATTAATAGTACTGTTTAGAAACCTACACTGCCATTGGTAGTGTTGCCACATGCTGCCCCACTGAGGGTCACAGGTCAGAGAGGACAAGACCAGTTTGCGAACCTCTCAGTAGCTCCTCAGCTTCCCACCTTCAAGAGAGCTAACATTTTAAGATATAATAAAGGCTAGCAAACCAAATCACAAACATGGAGTTCTGGGAGAAATTCAAATATAGCAAGGTCTGTAAAGAGCTGTAACGGCAGAATCACTAGAAAGACCTGCAGGCACAATGGCCAGTTGCTATCATATGTATACAGTTTCTGGAGGAGGAAGGAGTGGGCCTGAGCAAGGACAGCCCTCATTTGAGGTAAACTTTTAGACTCTTGAAATATATCCCACTAATATAGCAGGATACCAGCTTGATATACAGAATCTAATGGTCTGAACAAGGGCATTTCTAGGCTGGAATTTATGTGTAATCTGGAAATGCACAGTATCAGTCAATTCTGGAAGGGATTGTCAGAAAGTAGCCATTGGGATCATGTGGAGTGAGGAAATGGTGTGAGCTATGTGTTCAAAGAATGTGTGGATACATGCAGAGTAAAACATCTGTAGTAAGAGCTGGAGGGTATGATGATGAAATAGCAGTGAAAAGAGGATGAGTCAGAAAGCTACATTCTAGAAAACATTAATTTCACATACCATTTATTAGTTTCCTATCATTTAAAGGTTGCCATCAGACATACAATAAGTTATCAAGCATGGCTCCTGGTCTCAGAGAATTATAATTCAAGAGAGACAGTGCCTAAGAACTGCAGACACACACACCTGTAATTTCAGCACTTGGGAACCCGAGGCAGGAGGATCACAAGTTCGAGGCCAGCCTGGGCTACATCAAAAGTTCAAGGTCAACCTGGACTACATAGTGAGATTCTGTCTCATAAAACCAATTAAAAAACAAAGAAACCAACCAACCAGCCAATCGACCAACCAGCTGGGCATGGTGGCACGTTCCTATAATCCTAGCATTCCAGGAAACTAAGGCAGGAGAATTACAAGTTTGAGTCCAGTTTGGCCAATTTAGTGACTTGGTGAGACTTGTCTCAATAAAACAGGGCTGGGGATGTAGCTCACTGTGAAGGCCTTAGGTTCAATCCCTTAGTACCAATCCCCGGCTACCAAAAGAACTGCAGGAGTATGGAGGACAAAGATTACATCCACTTGGACTAGCATACCAACAGGGAGAGATAAGGCTGAGGGTGGCAATTTAGGAAGAGAAAACACATAAGCTAAAGCCTGCTCATGCAGAGACTGGTGAACAATGTAATCTGTAAGTACCTGCCGGGACATCCCAGGTAAGCCCAAGACATGCATGGCAGCCAGCGGTACCCTTCTAAAGCCTCTACTACTATCGTCTTGTCCCAGGCCTTCAGGGGATGGGCAACATTATGAAACCTGCAGAAGGCTGCTCTTCCCAGGATCTACCCCCCTGGATCCTGAGGTAGGTGGAAGACAGGAAGTGAGAAACATACATTGTGGAGGCTCTTCACTGCCATGTTTGGGGTAACCTCTACCTTAATGGCTTTCCAATTACCCATCCGGTCTCCTCATGGACCTCCCACTCTCTGGCAGCCCTTTCCTGCATCTATGATGTAAGTTAATGGGGGGAAAACAACATACTTCAGAGCTAATTTTGTTGAAATGCATTTATTTTATCTTCACTTTACTCATTACCAGAAAATAGTTTCTTCTTGCTCACTTTTCTCTAGTCTATTTTTTCCTTCGCTTTATCTCTGATGCTGTATTAGCTCATATAGCATAATAAATGCTTCCTTTATCTAGCAAATAATTTTTGTGTTTGACTTCATTTTCCTTTCTACTGCCTATTTAAATTGTTATCCAGATGCCACCCAGTCTTCTTTTCTATATCAAAGTCAAACTTAATGCATATTTGACAAGAAGCAATATTAAAGTTTGAAGAGTTTCACTAACTCAGAGATTCTCAACACCGTGGGTGTGCACTGGAATCACCTGTGGAGCTTCTTAGACGCACAACTGCCTGGTGGGTCCCAGTCATTTCTAAAAGTGAAAAAGCTACACCCTGGTTAGGTATTCTGTAAAAAGGTACATGATTTGGAACTTGGTTTGGCTGAGTTTCTGCACAGTTACAACTATTCTTTACCTGCCCTGGACAAGAGCCAACTGATTGTGGAAAACATGCCAAAGGGACATATCCAGACAAAACTGAAATATTTGTGCATAATTTTTGCTTAACCCTTTTCCATTAAGTATGGATAACAGAATTAAATTTATCTTTCTTTTCATATACTTCTAACATGAATGCTATTTTGGTAAATAGGAAAATTAAAGAAAGAGTAAAGATAGATTTTAAGCTCCTTTAGAGTAGGGACCATGCCTCTTTGATACCATGACTACTCAGTAAACGTGAACAGAGCATTTACCACATGTCTAGTGCTATGCTAGATGCTGGTGGTATAAATCTGAACAAAATAAAGTCAGTGTCAGGCTGCAGAAACCAACTCAATTATAATAACTATAACACTGAGTAGTACAATAGTGGTTTGGACACAGAAATATTATCCTCAGAAGTAATTTAAAAAAAAAACCTTGACGTTTACTGCATGATTACTAAATGCTAGGCACTGTTCTAGGCACTTCATATTGTCCCTTTTAGGTGCTGGGGATTTAGCTCAGTGGTTAGAGTGCTTGCCTTGCAAGCACAAGGCCCTGAGTTCAATTCCCAGTGCCAAAAAAAAGTATTCTTCATATTGTCCCTTTTAATGTTCTAGGCATTTTACATATTGCCCTGTTTCATTTTAGAACCCTATGAGGTAGGCACTATTCTCATTCCTGTTTTGTAGGTGAGGTGGCACATGGGTCTTATCTAATAAGAGGTAGAGAGCCAAAACTTGTACCAGGCATTGGCTCCACAACTTGATTAAACTACACTGCCTTTGAGATGACCAGGTCAGTGCTCTGGGTGCTCAACAAATGCTGGACGGAAGAACAGAGGGAGGGAGAGAAGGAGAAAAGAAGGGAAGGAAGGAGGGAGGGAGGGAAAAGAACAGAAGGAGAAAGGAAGAAATATTTACAGAGCATTCACATAGTGTGCCTGAAGCTCCTTCTTCCTAAAACTCCTGAACGCTACAGACCAGAGTCTTTGAATGGGTGTATGATTCCTTAAAAAACCCAGGCAAAAGTCAAATATTATCTTTCGCTCTGCTTCAGGAATGGGATCAAAGTTAGGCTTTCATAGCTAACCCTTAAACTGCTCCCTTTACTTCTCTGCTCCTCTCATTTCTATGAGCTTACACCGTTTTGGAGCCAAACTAAAAATGACATTTTGAGGACACTGCTTCCAAGAATTTCCCACATGCCCTACATGTTACAATGACACTCTGCTGCAATAAAAAAGATACTTCCTTACAATAGGGTAAGAAAGGCAAATCTAAAGAGATGATATTTCAGGTTGAAAGAAGGAAAAAAGTTTACTGATTCAGAGCTAAAGGCTGCTGCCAACAGCTTGTTTTGTTCCCAAAGATCAGCACACAAAAGTTTCACAGAGCTGGAGGGAAAAGATTTGGATGCTAAGTTAGATGGGGGGCAGGGGTACAATTCCCATCATTCCTTTGGGAGCAGTACAAAAATAACAAAACCTCTATAAAAGAGATGAGCAAGTGGGCTGTGAAAGGAATGACCCCTTACACATAGGGAAAGCAATTTGCATCTACAGATCTCATTGGTATAAACGACCTCCTTCAAAGAGTGAAAACCTCAATGGAAAGCCACTATATACCCATGAAAAGCTTCGCTGGCTATTTGTTGAGCTGTATACAGACTAACAAACAGGAGTAGTTAACCTGGCGCACCATGCACTATAGAGATATTTTTTTTAAGTAGGCTTAGTCAGCTAATCTTGTTGAGATTTCTCTCATACTACTGATTTCTTATTCTCAAAATAAATTAAGAGGCCTCATTCAGAATTCCCTGTGGTCTACCAGCTTGAGTTTGTTGGGTGTCTTTGATTGTCTCTTGTCTTTAGATTCCCTGCCTTGTCTCTTTAGATTCTGCTGTGCCCTTTGGTATTTCCCGTTAGTCCATGTCTGGAATAGCTAATTACATGGTAGCATAATTCCTGCCCGTACAACAAGGAATAGCAGAACCTTGCTAATTCACACCAATAACTGAAAGACTCCTGTGTAAGTTACTGAATTATGCAAATGAGCTATAAGTGAAGAAAGATGATTCAAAATTGTATTTCATTCATTTATTTTGACAAGTGTAGTTTAGACTTAATTATTTCGAAAATTTCTTTGTAGCATACTAATAAATTTACTGTGGCACATTTGTTAAAAGTGATAAAGCCTTCACTAACAGAGACCAAAGTGTACTCTATTGAATAGTTCCCTAAAGACAGACTCAGGTTGAGGCTTTCTTCTTTATCTTGGATTTAATTGACTTTGGCATTGATTTTTTTTTTATTTTTGGTAGGACAATAGACCAATAAAACAGGAATTATTTCAGCAGTAATCACTGACTTCATGAACAGGTCCTATATATGTTTATACTTCCATCGCATTAATTAAAAAAAATTTAATCATGTTTTTAAGCAAGACATTTTTATATTCTATGGTCACAATGCTAATTAAGGAGTTTCTTTTTATCTTCTAAATAAAACTAGTACAGTTTGTCATTCATCCTTTTAATTCCTGTTTCTGTTTTGTTTTGTCTTCCCATGCTTTCTTTTAAAGACATCTGTTTTAAGATAAGTGGATATATCACAGTATGCAACATTGACATGTCAAAATACTTACATTATTATATTCTGAGTTAAATTATTTAAGATAGGAAAACATTTTGATACACTTTTGACAGATGTTTTCTGAAGGATGGATCAATTTCTTTCAAAGTACCACCACTGGTTACAGTGGGGAGTGAAGACAGATTGCCCTTCCAGCTCAGACTCCTGGTCTTAAGGCTTTGCACAGATGAGCTTCTTCAATAAACACTTTAAAACTGAACTACTTAAAATCATCATGCATTTGTCCAATGAGTTTCTTTGATTTATAAGAGCTAGAAAAGCAATGGAGTGCTTAAAGACAAAACTTAGTCTCAAAAGTATATGTCTGCATTTGCATCTATTAAAATCTCACCTACTCTTTAAGGCCCAGCTCAGATTCTATCTCCACTAGGAAACTTTCCCTGAGGCATCTGCTCAGATCTTGAGGTACATCATTCCATTTGCTTATATTAGAGTCGTTGACCTTTGGGTTGATGTTTTCCTTCTAGGTTAAGAGCAGGGCAGTTCTGCCATAGCAGAAAGATCTCTGGGCTCTTACATTCCTAAGCTTTGTTACCCTGAGAGGGACATTTCATCTCTTTGAGGTTATTTTTTTCACTTGAAACAAATTAACTAGCCCTATCTAAAGGGACTGGTTTGGGAAAAGTAAAAGATAATGTATGTGAATATTTTCCATAAAAAGTCAAGTCCTAGGGGGTGGGGGTATAGCTCAGTGGTAGAGCCCTTACTTACCATGCACAAGGCCTTAGGTTCAATCCTCAGTACCACAAAGGAAAAGAAGAAATGTCCTATGAAATCTGGTATTAGAGGGTGAATGTGTGAATAACCAAGTGGCCAGAAGTAGCATCATCTCTAGAAGCAGGAACAAGGTCTTGCTTACACTTGTGTCCTTCGTATCTCACATAGCAGAAACTCAACAAATGCTTGCTGAATGAACTGGGTAGACGTGCAGGGCAAGAAGAGGGGACAGAGAAAAACACAGATCCAGAACTGTGATCCTACTTTTGAGGTTGGTTTTACAATACTTTCTTGAAATAAAAGAAGAACATTAATGTCTAAAATTAGCCAGCAAACCTATCTTTTTTGGGACACAGTTGGTTTAAGGCTTACTCTCTAAGGAACGGCACTAAGGCTCTCAGGGCTCACAGACCAAGGAGAGAAAGATTTCCCAGGGCCTTTACCCAGGGAGAATGCCATGAACGTTAATTCAATTTAACGCAATAATAGGCTACTAGTGCTGTCCATTTACTGTCCTGTTGGCCACAAGGTAAAAGAATGCAGATGGATCTGAATAAATTCATGACAACTACTGGAAGAACTACTTCAAGAATGAGTCGAATTAATGATGGGTTTTCTTTGTATGTGAGGAGCAGCATTATATAGATATGACAGTACAACATAAAATAATAAATGGGGATCAACTAATAATATGAAAACCAGCATCAGATCTGGGCCTGGTGCTATAGAGTAACTGGAGACATCACAAGGCCATCGTTAGACTTCAACAGTTATGGCTGATTCCCTTAGATAATTATGAAAAATTTAAAGAATTTTACAGGATAACGAAGACATATGTCAACTTACATGAAAAGGCAGAAAGCAAAGCAAAGCAAAACAACACCAAAAAAGGCAGTTTAAATGTCATATCAGTTTCAAAATTAAATCTGCACTGTAATGAGAAAGATAAGGACCATGCGAATATTTAGCTTTTAAAGGTTGCAGTGGTACGACACTTTTAATAAAAAACAAAAGTAAATATCAACCACCCCCCAAAAACCCCAGAAAATTGAAAGGACACGGGAGAGGCAGTGTTGTAGGAGCAATGAGCACTACTGAAACCATGAGAAGAAATACTATTGGAATAGTTAGGGCAAATAAAAGATGATTAAGACATTAAATTTTGGATTAAGCAAACAAAGAAGAGAATATGTAATTTAGAAACAATCCCTACTTACCTATGAGAGAAAAATACCAGAGTAAGACTGAACCTGTTTAAATCTCAAACATCTCTGAGACCATGAAACAATTCACAATGACTCTAAATCCTTTAATGTGTTTAATGCAAATGGGACTGGTATTTTCATGTTGCTCATTAATTTTTTTTTTTTTAATTTTTTTTGGTGCTGGGAATCGAACTCGGGCCCTTGTGCTTACCAGGCAGGCACTTTAACCACTGAGCTAAATCCCCAGCCCCTGCTCATTAATTTTTTTAAATTCACATTTATTAAAAATTTTAGCTGGTATTAAAAAGTCACAAAGGCAATACCTGATAAAACCACAAAGAGAAAAATGGAGTGTCACAAGCTTGTAAAACTATACAGCTGTACTTCTTAATGTTTAAGGCTGCATTTTTAAAAGAAGTAATTGTGATATATATTAAGTGCTTGTTTCAATACATTTCTAGTGAAAAGCACTAATTTGGGGTAAAGAAACTTTAGTATAACAATATCATACCCCCAAGTGCTTTATTTAGGTTGTATTATATATTACACAAATATCAACCACTTAATATTCATTCTTATACTTGATCTTAGCCAAAAGGCCAAGAAGAGATTAATATTCATTCCTGAAATTTACAGTGCATTGTCATGATACTTAAAGAACCTACTCTCTTCTCTGCCATGAGTATTATAAGCCCTTTCCTCCTAATTAATGTGCAATTAATTCAACCAACCTCCAATTAGTCTTCTACAACATTACCCCACTTAGACAACAAAGCAGTCTCTAGACTGGGTTTTAAACCTGGGCTAAAATAGACTCCTACAGACCAAAAATGGTTCTGGGATTTCTCTTTGTAGTGTAATTTAGATGTCATATCTAATTTACTGTCATGACTATTGTTTCACTGTGCAATTTGTATGTCGTTTTGAATGGTAAAGCCATCATAGCTTTATTGAATTAAACCTTCTGTCTTTATTTAGGGTCTGATGTTACATGTTTGTGCATTTATGTTTATGTCTGAAAAGCTTTTGACATCAAGTAGTAGAAAAAGAATATGTTCTTTTGATGTTTGCTCAAATCTTAGTAAATATAAATACAAACTGGAAAAAAAAACTCCAAACTAAAGAAACGGAATAATGAATATTACTACTATTATTACTGCTTTTAAAGGTAGAAATAGCTCAATAAGCCATTCACATTATAGAATTATGTAAGGCCTGGCTGTTCTGTAACCTAAATGCCTTGATTGTTGATTTTATTAATCAATTTTTTCATAAGGAAGAACTGCCCTTTTGATTGACAATTTTTATGACCTAACTCAAACACATTCTTACAACAGTTCCATAATCACAGAGAAATTAGAATGCTCCCTGACTTACTCAGAAAGGACTAAGGCTATCTTTTTTTTTTTTGGCACTGGGAATCGAACTCGGGGCCTTGTGCTTGCAAGGCAAGCGCTCTAACCACTGAACTAAATCCCCAGCACAAGTCTATCTTATCTATACCACAAGACTCGGTTTAGTGTTGGTCTGTTTGTAGTCTTCCCTCTTGTCTTGGCCTATGAGATTAAGTTCTAAAGTCATGACTAAGAACAATAACCACGGAAAGCCTTCCACTAGACCACTGGAATAGCCTTTTAAATAATTTTTAGTGCATGAAATTTCATAAAGTTTTTACTAGATAATTACACTTCCTGATTTTGTAATTAGTGGAAGTACATGCAATTACATAATAATTATGATAGTAATTACATAATTAAGATGTATAATTATGTAGTAAAAAACATCATGGAAATAAAACCATCTACTGTATAAGCACAATACATTTTAAAAGTAAATTCACTAGCTCAACTGTTTAAAAAATACTTTTCTTCAAAATAAAGTGATTAGCTCACATTATGATCTAACTGCTTGAAAACTGTTTAATATTTTTTCCCTCACTGGTGATAGAAGTATATTTTTAAAAAGTACATTAAAGAAAATCTTATCAGGCTCTTCCCACTCTCACTGCTCAAAAAATGACAATAGTTTTACAAATGAAGATCACCAGCCGCTACTTAATCACATAGATACTGCAACAGTGGTGTCCTTGTTTGCGTTGCTGTACTTGTCACTACAAAAGGGGAAAGGAAACTGTCCACTGAAAAGACAGTAATAGGAAACAATTTTACAAATTGAGTCACATGTCTGTTATCATAGCATGCTTCTAGGTCCCCAGGTACATAAAAATGCAAAGGTTGTGTGTATATTTACATAAATGGGCTTGCAGAAAAGTAGCATATTTGGAATCCAGAAGTTTGCTGCCCAAATACTGTACTATAAATGGCAACTTTCACACACTACTTTAGCTATCAAAAGAGGATGACAGAAAATGTAGAGAAAAAACACTTAACAGCAATGCAATTTCCTGGAAAATTTAGTTTCTCTTCTATTACACTGTAACGTCATATTAAAATTAAAACAAAAATGAAAACAAAACAGCCAGTATTCAGAAAAACAAGGTAGTGTGATGGGGCTCAATGCTGCCGCTGGAAAATAAGTTCGTCATTACTATAGTGAATATAAAAATAGCACATAAAAGTCAGCAACAGGAAAAGTAAACTTTAGTAGCAAAATATAAGAAAAAGAATCTTTTTTTTTAAAATCTAGTTCAAGGCCTTGAGATCTGTACAAACATGCTAAATCAATGTTGTAATGAGGTCTAGAACGTAGTGATGGAGTTGCAGCTTCACTCTGGGTCCATACAGAGCAGCCCTTATATGAAGTGGGTAGAACTACATTCCAGTTCTCTTTTAAAAACCACTAATCTTGAGAAGCTGAAAGCTATTTTGAAAATCCTAATTTACTTCTCCTTGTTCTTTCTAGTCAAGAAGCAACAAAGTGGAAGAGCCCATGCTTTCTTGCTTTTGTCCCCCTTGTAGCCCTAGTCAGGACACTGCATTTTTAGTTTAATTACAGAAAAATATTTTAAAAGACCAGGCTATTATATGAATTCCGCCTTAAACTTGGGCAGGCATTCTGTAGCCTGAATAAATGTCATTTTAAAGTTTTACCAAAAGGATGGCCTTGATCAATAAGTGAATAAAATGGAAGGAGGCTTTAGTTATTAAGAAAGGAGAATGTCTCAGATCAGCCCCTTCCCACCTGTAATACAGTATGCCTTAGACTCACCTGGGGATCTTGTTAAAATGCAGAAACTGATGCAGGCCTAGGGAGGGCTCCATGTTTTGCATTTCTAACAAGCTCCCAGGTGATGCCTGTGCTGCTGGTGTACTGATCATGCTTTGGGTAACAAGGTCTCAGGCTTGACTTGGGGAAAAATGTATAGAGAAAGAAGTTGTTTGGGGTTTATTTGTATGTTATTTTCTCCCTTAATTGCTAAATTGTTTCAAGTTATTTTGAGTTAAGTAAAATTAATTCTTTGTAAAAATTTAGTGCTTCTAAGTTTTTCTTACTATAAAAGCAGCACACGCTTGGAGTATACAACTTAAAAATTACGTAAAAGTATGAAGGAGAAAAGAGAAGTAATCTATAACCCACCTAGAGATAATGACAATAAAAAATTCTGTTCCTTACTAATTTTCCACTTTGCACATTACTGTAGATAAGAATCACAATGGTTAACTAGTTTTCAAACTTTGATGAAGAAGTGGAAACGGCAAATAAACATATGAAAAAATGTTCAACATCACTGGTCATTCAAGAGATGCAAATTAAAGCAACACTGAGATTCCATCTCACTCCAGAAAGAATGGCTGTTATCAATAAATCAGCCAATAACAAAAGCTGGTGGGGCTGTGGGGGAAAAAGGAGCCCTTCTCCACTGTTGGTGGGAGTGTGGACTGGTGCAACCACTGTGGAAATCAGTGCGAATATTCCTCAAAAAACTAGGACTAGAGGTTCCATTTGACCCAGCTATCTGCCTTCTTGGTATCTTCCCAAAAGAATTAAAAGCATCAAACCACAGCGATATATACACACCCATGTTTATAGTGGCCCAGTCTGTAATAGCTAAATCTTGGAAGCAGCCCAAATGCCCATCAACCAATGAATAGATAAAGAAGATGTGGTCTTTTTATACAATGCAGCACTACTCTGCCATAAAGAAGGATAAATTTGAGACATTTCTAGGTAAATGGATACACCTTGAAAGTGAAATAAATTGGATACACATATTTAAATACCACACTGTTTCTCTGGTGTGAGAAACTGAAAGTGTAAATAAGGACTAAAATGTATTATATTGGGAAAGGCAAGAAACTGTTCAAATGGGGAAGGGAACAAGGGAGGGGGAGGGAGAAAGGAATGGAGGGACAAGGAAAAAAGGAATAGAAGAAAAAACAGAAACAAAACTTGTAAATAAGGAGGGGAAGAGGGGTTGAAGGGAGGGCAGGGGAATGGGAAAAAAGGAAGCAGCAAGACGTATCATGTACAGGTATAAATTCCTTATGATGAATGTTATTATGTATATCTAAAATGTACCACTTCCTTATGTCATCAAAGATTACAACCGTTATATCTAACAACAAAATATTCCCACTTTTCTACCTTCAAAATTCTTTATTTCTACAATCACTTTCTAATCATAAATAGGTAGCTGAACTGCCAAGTCAGGGACCTGGAAATGTGGCTCAGTGGTAGAGCACTTGCCTAGCCCGCATGAGGCCTTGGGTTCAATCCCCAGAACCACACACATACACATAAATATAAATACATATATGTTATACGTAATTTATAATATCTAGCTATACCTCCCCAGCACCTGCCCATCCCTGAACTGCCAACTTAGAGCTCTCTAACCTAAAAATTCCCTTAAACTAATCAATGTAACCCTCAAAAAAACAATTTAGATCATTAGTTATTTGTAAGAAAATAAAGTCAAAGGGAAATTGAGTTCAAAGTTCTCCATTTCAGTATCTGTTTTATAAAGAAAGCCTTTTCACAATTACAAAAGATACAATTTTATGAAGAACAAATGGATGTTTAGGTGAATTTCTTTCTAATTTTCTATGTATTTTAGTAGGTATCAATTGTTTTGTGTGTATTTTAGCTGGTTTTACTTGGTAAGAACACAAAAAGCTGATCTCCAAAATTCAACAGCTTTTCATTGGAATAACCCAACCCATGGGCTTAGAAAAGTGGCATAAGAATAAATGAACCAGATAGGCATGGTGACACAGCCTCCTTTTAATACCCTCTAAGGATTTAACAAAGCAAATTCTAAGAATGTCAACTGTCTGGGAGAGGACTCCAGGAGCTCTTTGCTACTTTTATTAGAGTCCTTCTAGCAATGATAAAACTGCCCTGTTGGCTTTAGCAGTTTGAAATACAGCATATAGCAGAAATCCTTAACATTGGAAAGGTACCTGCCTTGAGAGCCTCAGAAGTCTCCAAATTCCTATACACTAAAGCATCCAATTTCTTCTATAAAATTCTTATTTTCTGGCTTTAAAAATGAAACATTTTTTAGACTCCTTCACTTTTTGGTAGTAGCTACTGTCCTCCTTTTGGAGACCACTGTCCAAGAAGTAATACAATTATTACTACTTCACGAATGTAACTATTTAGCTGACAGCAGAGAACAGGACTCTGTGGCAGTGTGAGCAGCAGTCAGCTTGGCTCCCTCGCTAGTTAAGTGACCTGATATTCTTTCCATTCAGTTTAAATTTGGCATCAACAAAATGACAGATACATGTCACTTGCATTCAGTATTACTCCCAAAGAGTTGAAGTGACACACTGATTTTGCAAATGTCAGGGAACTTTCATAACTTTATGGCACACCTGAGTCAAGCCAAGTAATACAGGAGGTTCTACCTTTACTTCAAATTGCTCCACAGTCAAGGATGGAACTGTTTCATAGGACTGTTTCGCCACATTAGTTAGTGGGCAAAAGCAGAGATAAACAAATGTAACCCACTGTTCCAATGAACTTAGGGAAAGAAAGAATAAAATAAAACAGGATAAGTACTATGAGAAGGGCATGAAAAAAGGTGATGTGGGAATGTAAAGGAAGGAAACATTTACATATCTCACTTCATTATATAACAGGCATAATTCATGGCTACCTTGCAGGGCTGTTTTGAGGACCCACGTTACACATGTGAACAGACAACAGGAAACTATAAAATACCTTACCTTACAAAGGGACCTTACAAAGCTTAGTTCTGGGTGGCCCTAACAGAATTAAGAAACGTCTACTAATGTTACCACGAAATATAAAGAAAAGACAAAAGAGGCAATCATAAAAAGCTACAAAGTTTAAGAAAAAAAAAAAAAAAACCAAGCAAGGAATGCAGGTGAGACCAACATACAAGAGGAAGAGTGTGAGATTTCATCTTGGCAGAGGAGAGCAAGAAGCCCAGCAAATCGCCACAATTATGGTTCAGGAGGCTGGGGAACAGAAGACCGCACACCGCCCTTTGTGAGAAACAGGTGCTCTGAAGTTAGTCCTACTAGGCCTAAAGACACTCCTGTTGGGAAGTCAGGCTTCCTAACAGATACTATTCAGAAGGTTAAATCGCCATTAAATCGCAGCTTCTGTACTGCAATTCCAATTCCTTTCTTCGACAGAGTCCTAAATCCTGCTATTCCAATTCTGGCAGAGGCAAATGCAATGCGTTCAGGGAGGTTTATAGAAAAATCCACCAACTAGATAATCTGTCAGGGTGTCTCAAAATTCATATTGAAGTAGGATTCAAATCCTAACTCTTTGCAGCTCAGAATCGGATTGTATTTGGAGACAGGGCCTTTACAGAGGTAATTAAGTTAAATAAGATCATTAGGGTGAGCTAAATAAAAGAAAATAAAATTACAGAGAGAAGACCATGCGAGGACATAAAAGAGAAAATGGCCATCTGAAAAACGACAAAAGCCTCAGAAGACAAGAAGCCTGGTCTCAGACTTCCAGCCTCCAGAACTGTTAAGCCACCCTGCCTGTGATATACAACTCTAGCAAACGAACACACCATCCTACCATAAATAGCAGAAACAGAGTAAGAAGAGATAAGCATCTGGTCAGAGACAAAAGGAACAGAGAAAAGTTCTTTCCAAAAATAAAGATCACACTTTAGGGTGAAAAGGCACTTGGTGGTTCCCTCTCTTTGCTTCCAAAACAATTTGACCAGGTTGATGGTGCCACACAGGCCACATCACTCAGCTGCTAACGAATCTGACTTTCCCCAACACATGGTAAGCTGTTCCAGGGCAGGAATTATCACCATACATCTTGCTTTCTGTGACATAAAGGATGGTACTCAACACATTACAATATATATATGGTGGGGGGGTGTTATTTTTACTGTTCTGAAATCGACAACAACAACCAAAGGTTCTGTTGAGAGCAGTGAGAGGTCCCCCTACATTTTAAAGCAGACTTAATTTAGGCAACTGGAAAAAGATTTGAACTGATTCAGGGTTCCCCAAATTGTTCACTTATCCCTACTCAGGCCAAGGCACCACGGGACGAGGCAGTCAAATACGACCATTCCATGCTGCCATCCCGGAGACAGATTTTTACTTCATATACTGCCACAATGCTCCTCTAAAACCTCCTTTGGATCCATTATGCCATCTGTGTACATTCTGGAGCAGTTAAAATAATAATGCTAAACTCCCACAGAAATAAGATTTTTAAAATTTTATGTAAAGTAAAATATTCAGTAAACACTTCACCAAAGTGAATAAAAGTCCTTTACCATTTTAAAGGAAAGGAAAAAATACCAAATAGGGTTAATTCACATTATGGACTAATGGCCTATAAACTTTCATTTGAAAGTAAAGCACAGAAAAAGCTTTGACAGAGCTACTTTTCACCATAAAAATAAATCAACCTCTTTCAAATAATTTGTATGTTTTTTTCCAACTCCAGTTGCCAAGTTTTAAACAAAAATTAAAACCACCATGCAGTTACAGCCCTGAAAATATGGGCTTTATAATGGAAATGGTAAAACAATCTTAGCGAAGGAAATGTTGCTAGGTACGGACAGTAAAGGAGAGTCTACAGTAAATACTTCACACATCAGTTACAGGGCACCTGTGGACAGACAATACTTAGATTTCATTCTCAACAATATAACTGTGTGTAACAACTGTCATTTTTACAGGACTTCTGATGTTAACATCTACTGATGTTCTGGCCTTGGTCCAAATTGAATACACACATTTGCCCTCTGCTTCCCATAGATTTAAAATTCATTTTTATAGCAGGCTTCCTTTAAACAGTGAATCAAAAGAGAGAATTTCACTCCAACTTATTAAGAGGGAAGTGAATTTTATAAATTTTATATTAATTTAAATTTATGGAATTTCTCCCTATAATTACTCTCCTCTGCACTATGAGAACATTCTTGTTCCCCAATTTTCTCCTGTGGACTACAACTTATATTTAATTTTCTTTTTTTGGAAACCATCCAACTGATCTGTTCAGAGTACCCAAGACAGGGATTCTCAGACTTGGCTGCACATCAGAATTACCTGAGGAAGATTTTCTAAAAAATATAGCTTCCTAAGCTTTACTCCACACCTGAATTAGAATATCTGGGCACTGCATCCAGGGATTTGGATCTTAACATGCCGCAAGAAACTCTCAGGAGACAGCTTATGAGATGTCGTGTGTTAAGAACTCTCTGCTCCTGGACCACTTCAGTAAAGCTTGACCCAATTTTTGGTTTAAATCTCACTACTAACAATACCCTAATGCCACTTAAGAGTTACTGAAGGATCTGAAAATGCCCTGAACATGTAAATACTGGGTAACTGACCCTTCCTAAACTATAATTTAAGAATAATAAATGAGCAGAAGAAAGCTCAAAGAAAAATAGTTTCAATAGTTAAAATTCAATAAATGAAACAAAAGGCTCTTGGAACATTTCATAAAGTTCCTTCTGTCAGACACATACATTTTGTACCTTTCCTGTTTTATTTTCTTTAGCCTTCTGACATGTAAAAGGGCCTGTCAATAACTCGCTCAGTGCCACTCTTACCTTGGACTGCTGGGTAGTGTGTTTATTAGAAGTAAGTAACAAAAAAGTATACCTATTCTTAAACTTGTAAAATGGGACTACAGCTAACGATGTGAATGTACAGATCCTGACAATACTTCCTCCTTTCTGCCATGCAAGAAGTGTCCCATTCCCTCCTATTGTCCAGGCTAGTCTGCACTCCTCCATGTTCTCGAAGAAGGTGGGTTAAGTCCCCTATGACTTTCCAGATCACTCCTTTCCCTATCACTGAGAGTCACTGGACTTTTTGAAAACTGCTGATCATGAAAGAAAGATTCAGCTTCTCAGATAATAATTTTAGAGCTGTATCAAAGAGGGTTTTATCTCTTCAGAGTCTAAAAACACTAGGGAGCAACCTAGCATGGCTAGATTTAGAAAGAAGTAATTGGGGAACAGGCTGTAATATATTGATACCCCAAAAGAGGTAAAAGACATGATAGAAACAGAGAAAGCATTCATTAGAAAATCAGCACTGAGTTTTCTCAACTCATAACCACTTTTAAGGAAAGGTCCTTTGGGGGAAAAAGAAAAATAGCTATTAATGATATTATAAGTAAAAACTGGGTAGGTATTAGCTGCGAATGGAAGTTCTAAAACCTAGTTATTAATGGACAGAGGAATTTCTTCACTATATAACTTTTACTAATTCATGGAAAATATGCTGTGGAAATAGCCCAAGTCCTTGCTGAACATCTAAAGATAAGATACCGTACTAATTTCCAAACCAAGTGCTCCATCAGTTGTAAAATGTTTTATATCCAAGGACAGAAAAACCAAGTAAGTCAAGGCATTTTAAGAAATAATTTCTAGCCTATCTTGTAGAAAGAAAAAATGAAGTCAGTTATGACTGGAATTGAAAACAGTGAGACCAAATCAAGGGCAGCATGGGGATCGTTATATGAGGAAATACAGCAATATTTGTAGGTTTTTATACACTGTTGAGGTTGCCTCCAGCCCTAATACCGACCAACAAAACCTGAATTGATATTCACTGACAAACAACATAAATACTCTGTAGGTAACTAATAAGAAAAATGTGTAAATTTGCCTTTTTTATTTTTTGCAGGTAATAGAAAAGTTGTCAATGTGATTTTCAGGTAGAAGAAAAAACATGCACTTGTCATGACATTTTCGAATATTTTAAGTTATGTAACAAAGCTTTTCCCAGACCCATTAAGTCCCACAGTGCCTGAAAGTCTTGTATAAGGAAACGCCAGGTGCAGAGGGCTCCAGGCAGCATCTGATCATATGGGCTGAGGCGCCTATACACCTCTCTTAGGATGGAGTCAATAAAAGAACTCCACCCCATTCCTCTCTTTCAAAATGAACCTAGGCTTTTAGTGAACAGCAGAGACACACTCCAGGTCTATTTTTTTGTGGTAATATCTGGTTTTTGTAGGCCCAATGATCACGTTGCCTATGCTTACTTTATTACAATTACTAAACTCTATAGAAAATAGCATTTTCAAAATATAGCATTTAAAGAGTCCTTTTTGTACTGTTCCTCCCCCAAAGCCTCGTTTTAATAGAGAACAATGTGAGACAGGCTGTGGGGGCCAAAGCTGGGGATTCCTATGCTGCCGCCCCTCATGCAGGGGATCCCTACATTCATGTAGGCCCCCACAGCCTGCTTCTGAGACAGCAATGTGATGCTGCGTGAACAGCCTGCCACAGTAGGTCTGGCTTTTATGATGCAAATTTTCACTTTAAACTCAAAGGTAATTACAGTATTTTAACGTACCTTTCTCATGATCGGTAATAAGTTTCTCCAGTGCACAGTCCACATCAAAAATGTACCGGTAAAAGCACAGCTGGGTGTACAGGGACTTGTCAGAATACTGCAACATAACAGAAAATAAATGAATACTACTATTGGGCAAGGGGGAGCAAAGGAGATCACTCTCAGCAGAGTGTATTCCTAATTTCAACTCCCATATCAAGCAGCGCTTTTTTAAAAGGGGGTAAGAAGGAGAGAATCATACTAATAGTTTGTCCCTCTCACACAGCATACTTACCTTTCAGAATAAATCCTGCCACTTCGATCACAGATTACTGCTTGCAAAGCTGCAGACTGATTACCCCTGCTGTCAAAAAACTGATTTTGTCAAATTGCAAATTCCTATGCACCCGTGACAATTTGCACTGTTAATTGGGAAAAGTGGTACCGTGCTTCCTAACTGGGACCTGTCCATGCTAGCAGGAAGTTAAACAATCTCTGAAAACTGTTTAACACATATTGCTGTACTATGA
>PVJO010000619.1:67500-87500 GCA_004026905.1 Hystrix cristata | reverse complement strand
CACCTAAAGTAGTCCTCATTGGTTTTAGCAGCCCCTTGGCCTCCTAAGATGTGAGCTCCTGAGGCAAGTAACTCCCTTCTTCACTGCTAGTGCCTAGAATAAGACCTGGTTTGCAACTGGCCTTCAATGAGCATAGAATGAAGAAAAGTCTTAAACCTCACCCCATACAACTCATTCAGCCTTGGCATATAGTCTAATGATATAACTCTAGTTCTTCAAATTGATTTATACTATAGCTTGAATGTATCTGAACAGCAGAATGGACTAGCAAAAAGACCACAGGCTTTGGGGTTTGAATCTCGTTCAAAATTCAGTTCTACCACTTAAGTGTGACGACCTTGGGTGACTTTGAAAAAACTGCTTAACCTAGTCACACCTCAATTCCTTCATCTGAAAAATGAGGCTAAGAAACCTCTCAAGAATGTTACAAAAGTAACATGATATCATACACGAACACCCAGTACCAAGACTTGCACCCAGTACCTAGTGGATACATGACAGACCTCATAATTTTCCCAAAGAGACCATAAGCTTTTGGAGGGTTTGGACTTGTACCTGTTTACAGAACCCAACACAACACCATGCTCCAGAAAGTTCTGTCTAAGGACTATGTTTAAACTCTTGAACCTAAATGCCCTTTTTTGATGACTGCATTAAAAACTGCTATCTCTACTGTGCTTCACTAAAGATACGCCTTTAGAATTCTAGTACTCCTTAATTTCCATACACCTCTAGGTCTTACATAAATTATCAGTCTTGATTATGAGAAGGTTGAGATAAGTTTTCTTGTTTTCCCTGCCACTCAATTAAATTACTTAGTTTCCTATCCATTTTATTTGCCATATCTATGTTAACTTAGCTATTTTGCAAATACAAGACAACAGAGGGTGAAAAAAACACTGGTTTGCCAACTCCACTGTACTTCTTTGCGAAGGAAATTATTTCCATAGGCTACAGAAATAACTTATTTGGATTACTTCAATTAGTTCTAATATAAAACATTGCCACCACTTCATTAATCAGCTGCTTGTGAGGGTTACTTTTCCAAGAAGTCTTTTTGGTAATTTGATTAGAAAGAATGGTGGTGCACATTATTATCTGATTTAGTATGTCCATCAAGTAGACAATTTACAGCAAGTTCTTGATAATGATGAGCTTTAAAAGACACACAGTAATTTCTTCATTTCAGAATTCTATTTTTTTTTGTAAAGATGAAGTCATTTTTCAAAGTCTTTGGCTGTACACGTTGCTGAATAAGCACTAGGAAATATTTCAGTGCTTTAAGAGGCATTTCACTCTTTCCCTCTCCCCACAGACAACACCCCCCCACGAATGATGCAGTAATTAAAACCTAATTATTATCTTCATTTTAAACAAAACCTAAAGTGAATACCAATTAATAACAACATACTAATGAGCATCTGCTGTGATGAAATTGAATATGAATGTGCTGCAAATTTCGGGTAATTTATTTATTTATTTTTTTAGGGGAAGTGCCACTGGTCGCATTCTGCTGTTAGAAGATTATATAGAATGTACACCATTTTCTAGCAAGTCATTCTGCATGTGGCAATCTGAGGAGACAGGGCTGGCTTCAAAACTGCAGATGTTGAAATATCCAAATACTGGCCATGGGGTCTTCACTGGGACTGAAGACAATTCTAGGACTTTACCTTGAAATTACTGTCCTTCCTTCAAAGGTTTTCTTTTTTAATGTCATATGTCTAGGTTAACCACATGCCAAAAAAAGATCCAAATTTGTCCTCTCTCTTACACGTATGTATCAACACCACAATGAAAATTTAAACACAAATTTCAAACCAGAAGAAACAATAGTATGAAAACAAAGGTTTCCAAGTCATCATCTTGGATTCTACCGTACCTTAAGATGGTACAGAAATGTTTGAAGAACCACTGAGGTAGTCAGCTAAGCTCAGATATATTAATCACTATATCAAGAAGCAAAATGTGGAGACAGAAGAATCAAATTCTGCATTCATTCATTCATTCATTCATTCAGGTGTTTTTGAGACAGGATCTTGCTATGTAGGCCAGGCTGGCCTCGAACTCATGAGAATCCTCCTGCCTCAGCCTCCAAAGTGCTGGAATTACAGGCATGTGCTACCACACCTGGACCCAGATTATAATTGTAAATTCTGTCTATGGTACAAATAAGTTGAGCTAGGTCAGTGTTGTTCAAATGCATTCCATTTGTGCACCTCAGGGCCTTCTCCAAATGTCTGATTCTAATTTAATTTATTAAAGTATGCAGCCATTAAAAAAACTTAAAGGCACATTCACATATGCCATATACCAATTTTTTTCCTGTTTTTTTGAGACAGGATCTCACTAAGTCATTCAGGCTGCCCCCGAACTCACTATGTACCCCAGGCTGGCCTTGAACTCGTGGCAGTCCTCCTGCCTCTGCTTCCCAAGTGCTGGGTTTACAGGCATGCACCACCACATCTGACCTATATACCAATTTTTAAGGTACTTATGACTCCAATATACAGTACTAACTCGTATTCCCATTGACAGATTTGAAAACAAAGTCATAAAATTAAAAGACATTTATGTTGATAAAAATATTATTTATTTGTTTTACAGATGGATGCGCTTCATGAAATCTTATTTAGAAAAAAAGTTTCCTGGATTAGGTAATTTCTATACAAATATAAACTAGATGTAAACTATAATTTGACTGTTTTCTTATTTGCAGTCACTGGTCCTTCTCCCCTGGCACATTTAACCAAACTTGTATCTTACTAAAGTAAAAATTCTCTACTACTTCACAGCCTACCCCATCCACACACACACAAAAAAGAAAATTTAAAAAGGTAAAATTGACATCTAGAATGTTTGTCTGGCTTTCTAATATCTTAATAACTCGTCTCTAAGGGTTTTGTAATGAGTAAGTAGCAATAGTTACTAAAATAAACATACGTGGTACTATAAATAAATTGGAGTAACATTTAGGTTGATATATAACCTTTTCATTTGACCTGTTGTTTATGGCGAACTTTGGGTTAGCTGACATCTCAGAACACGTTTTGCTTCAGAGGGAGAAATAGGACAAGGTCGTCATGGCTGACTCAAGCTACAGGATATAAATCAAAGTGAGTCTACCATCATGCCACGAGTCAGCTGTACTCATCAGAGAGACAACTGTTCATTCATCCAACTGACTGAGAATATTCATGCTAGGCACTGTTCTAGATGCTAGGCTACATCAGGGAACGAGATAGAAACACTGTAAAATTGTAGGAGTTTAGAGACTGGTGTGGGTGTGTCTTGTCCAACACTACTACAGTTAAATGTAGGTACAGTATTTCCATGTACTCATTCCCCTCCTCTTGTCAAATGCCTTCTATAACGTTTTCATAGCATATGTCACCTCGTGTTTTCTAACAGAATTAGGAGTGTTTCAGTTGTGATGCTACACCAAAAGGTTTCTGATGGTTATACTCATTTAAAAAACAATTTTTGGGGCTGGGGATTTAGCTCAGTGGTTAGAGTACTTGCCTTGCAAGCACAAGACCCTAAGTTTGATCCCCAGCACCAAAAAACAACCAAAAAACCCCAAAAAACAATTTAAAAAAATTGAGACAGGGTCTTGCTATGTAGCTCAGGCAGGTGTTGAACTCACTATGTGGCCCAGTCTGGCCTTGATCTCTAGGCAGTCCTCCTGCCTGAGCCTCCCAAGTGCTTCATTTTTAAATTTCTGACAATACTTTGAATACTTTATTCAATGGCTAAATAAATTACTCTTCTAGCTGCTTATCATACACCAAATTTTCATACGTTTTGCATTTGTTTTTCAAAGCACTAATCCTTACAACAGCTCTGTAAAATCAGGGGCAACTGGGATTATTTTCTTTATTTTATAGAGCTCATCAAGGTGAAGTCGTTTGTTCATGATCCCAGATCTGGTCAGTGAAAGTGGTAGCTCTGGTCAGTTCAAAAACCTCTTAGAAAAATGGGTGGAAATAAAATGAGAATGACTGTTCATAGCTAGAATCAAGGCTACAGATTTTCATGGCCAAATGACATTTTACGTCTTAGCATAAAATGCTAGTCTAAGGTTGAGTGAGATAAAATAAAGTCTATATATGCATACTATTTAAAATCGACGGATTTCTCAAATGTTTTATACATTTTAAAACACGGTATGCTAAAAGAAGGACTTAATGAAGTTTAGAATAATAAATATTCATTTGAAACATTCCAGTTTTCAGTCATTCTCCTTTGCATTATGATTTCTCTGTGAACTAGCTATTCTGATAATCTTCATTTTATAGTTAAGAAAGCTGAGACTCAAAGAGGTTACTGGACTTGCCTTAGGCCATACAGCTAGTAAGTAGCAGAGCCAAGATTTGATGCTAGGTTTTCAGTGTCCAAGTCCTTCCATTATGCCCCTTTTCATTATGCCATTCTCTCTGTTAACTATTTTTTGTGGCTACTTTTCAACCTAAAATATTTGCTTTGTGTGCCAGAGGTGGTCCATGCATACGCACCTAGTACCTTCCTTATGTCAGATTCAGGGCACAGCTCACAACGGGTCAAAGCAATTGAAGTACAGGGCCATACAAAAGGACATTGGCCTGGGGCCTAGAGGGTAAAGGGAAACTGACCAAGTCAAATAGAAAAGCTCTCCAAGATGTACCACTGCTGTACTGGGGACCCAATCTCTAATTCTGCCTATTTAATTTTATAATTTCTCTTCACCTTCATTCTGAAAAGCACCTTTGAAAATTTTGCCTTCGATTGGAAAGTGATCAGAACTTGAGTTCTTAGAATAGTAAAATCTATGTTCCACACAAACTCTTATGTGCACACTCAGGAAAGTTTTCATTTGGATTTAGAAATTTGCATCAGACTAACAAGGAGCTTTCCTTTTATAGATTTTACAAATGGAAAATCTGAGACTCTGAGAAGTCACATAACCTCTCATTCGGAAACAAGGGGGGAGTGCCACCTCAAGGTACTATTATGAGGGTTGAATGAGATAATATTAAAGAAACAGTACAGTACCTGGCCGACAATGAGTGCTAAGTAATTGGTAGTGAGTATTGTAACTATTTATTAGCTATGAACATGCTCTCTTGACAAGTTTCCTGAAATAAACCAAGCAGGCCCTTGCAAGAACTTGACTTTTCTTTTTAAATTTTGGTGAACTTCATTCAAGAGCCAAGGCCAAACAATCTGAGTAAGTTGTTGATAATGTAGGCACATGATAAAAATGAAAGGGGTGGTAAGACTTCAGTACCAATTACTGTAAGGAAATAAGGACTTAACTTTTTTCTCCTCAATAGGTTAAAATTGGACGAAATATTTCCTTGCTTTTAATTTGTCCCATCTTGTCTGTCAGTTCTCTTCACAGTACTATGGTCTCCTCAAGGACAAGGGTTAGATTATAAGCATAAACTCAGGCTTCTTAGGATTCTGGCATAGAAAGAATGAGGAGGTCAGCAGCACAGAGTTTACAAGGAAGGTGTTAAATAAAGTCAAGGTATCTTATTCTACTAAATGTAAAAATACAAGGCAAGGATAATGTGGTTGATAGGAACATAGTCTCTAGGCCAGACTGATTTCAAATCCTTGTTCGAATTCCTTACTAGATAGATGATCCTGAGCAAAGCCTCAAACCACTGGCTCCTCATCTGTAAAATGGGTAACAACAGTATCTTGTAGGATTATGACACAGATTAAATAAGTTTAAACAGAGAAAATGCCTATAGGAATAATGCCTGAAAGATAGTAGGTGGTATGAATTTATTTTAAATATTCTTTCTTGAGGGTGGGTTAAATTTGGCCACAGCAAACTCTCAACACATCTCCTGTAGTCTTTGCTTTGTTCTAGACTCTTTATATGCCAGTTTATCATGAGGTTAAATACCTCGTAATGTACTATTAGACAGAAGTTGTAGCTATGAATACAGTTTTGGTGATTAATAGCTTCATAGAACAGCACGGATTTATATATGTATCAAACTTTTTCAAAAAGATGCTGAGGAATATTCTAGAAACAGCAGTCCTATTTTAGGGGTGAGGGTCAGTTTTCCTTTAACAGAAAGTGAAGATGTAGATTTTAGAGGAGCATTTGCTTACTATCCTTGAACCTTTTGGTATTTGTTCTTACTTTACTGATAAAGGGTAACTATATAGAAAGGTGGTTAATTATGGCTGCTAGAGTCAAAGAGAATACGGCAAATTCTGCTTTGGACATTTATTGTTGGCAGGTTCTTGGATAAGTCACTTACCCTCTCTAAGCCTCAGTTTATCCAACTATCAAACACCCACTGGAGGATTGTAAGGATGAAATCAGACAATGCATATAAAATGCTTGGCATAAGTCTTAGCACTCAGTTTGCCTTGACTATTATTTGTTATGCTTTCTAATAACCTTGTCTCGATGCTAATATACTTACCATAATTTTTTTTTTTTTTGAGACAGGGTCTCACTATGTAGTTTAGGCTGACCTTAAACTCACTATGTAACCCAGGGTGGCCTTGAAGTCATGGCAATCCTCCTGCCTCAGATTCCTAAGTGCTGGAATTACAGGAGTGTGCTACAATGCCTGGCTTCCTATTATAGAATTTTAAGGATTCTGAAACAAAGATTTGTCTTACGGTTGCTGTCCTTGTTAACCATTTTTCCTGAAATGCTGATACTAAATCAGTGGTATATCTTATAATTGGTGCAGTGATGAAAGACAGGAATACAGTATGCATAAGCAGATTTAACATTTTTGCCTCTTTATCCTATTTCATTATTTACAATTTGGTTCTTGTTAATATTCAGTTCTCCTGGTCAGATTGGCCATTATCCTTGTCTAGCTAGCCCAGTCAATGAAATAAATTTGCAAGTCTGCTCCTGAAATATGGCTCTTTGGCCACAGACTACGTATTCCAATAAGCTATCATACTAAGAGATAAGAAGTAATTCTTGTACTAAGAGATCATTTAGTGGAGTCCAGTGGTTCAACCTTTTCGTAGGAAATTTCAGGCACCTATTAACATAATTTGGTTACAGAATCACAGCAGATGTCTCATGATTTTCTTCCATGATGTTTTGTATAACAAAACAAGTAACAATTCACTATAGGTATACTTTTCAGATATCAGCAAACTAATTTTGAAAATCAATTAAAAATAACAAAAGGAAGGTAATTCATATAAATGCAAGTGTAATTCCTTAATTTCTTGTCTAAATTCTTCCAGTTTTCCAGAATGATACTAGCACTGCAAAAACACAGCCAACAGAAAATGGTTTGGCTGCTCTTTGCCTTTCTCATTAGAGTGTGTCAGAAATTACAGTATTAAACACTTGTTTAATTGGAAACTAGATGTGCTTGTATTTCAGATACGGTCTTTCCTACTGAAAGCTTACCTAGGCTCTTCTACATTGAATGGGAAACCAACCATTCTTTAGAGAACCATTAAAATAAAAAAAAAAAATGAAACAAACTGGCAACTAACGACTTTCCTTGGAATAAAATACACAGCCACTAATGTATTCTCTCTCCAATACTTTCACCTAAAAATGAAGGAAACACTCATTTCCTCTACTTTTTCCTTAAGCTTCTGAGACAAATTAACATCTCCTTATTCTAGGTGTTACAATATGGGAAGCCCTTTGACAATGTATCTCAGTAACATTCTCTCTCACCCTTAAAAACCATTCTCAGGTTCCTGGGACAAGCTTAATTCTAGCCTTAACAGATTTCAATCCCATTTCACCATTACTTTTTCAGTCTTATGTACCATGCTCTATCACACTGTATGAGACATGAACAGAAAGTTTAAGGATCAACAACTAACTATTCCTTAGTTCCTAAGGCTATGCTACACTACATCTTACTTGATTCCTTGGCAGCCTGCACTGCCATGAAAAAGTACCTTGTCTCTTCTATATTTTTCTTGGCTGTAATTGTTCTGTAATTTTTGATGACTATAACAGTAGTGCTTTAATTTGAGCTCTTCCAGGTCTGTTTCTCTCAAATAATTTTTACCGCCTACCTATCTCATTTGGCAGTCTCACACATTAGTCACTACCACCTTGGATATACACACTGTGGAATACAATTATTCCAAGATACATAATCCATGTCCGTATCTTTCCCTTTTCTGCTGTAGGCCACTTCACGTCTCAGCAGTTTTTCTTTCAGCAAAGTAAGAAAAAGTAATGCACATTCCTGAAATATAGTACTGGCACATAGTAGGTATTCAATAAACACTGTTCCAATGTTGAATAAACAAAGCAGAAAATAGGTCAAATGTTGCTGTGAGTAAGTCTAAAAAGTTTTAGAGGAGGAAAAAGGTATAGTTCAGTACTACAGGGTGTGTTGATTATTCCTAAGGGCCTCCCCCCTGCCAAAAGTTTAGAGGGATGGGAAGTGGAGACAACTGGTTAAAAAATGCAGGTTCTTATTTGAGTATGTTGTTTGTCCAGGTCAGTGGCTTTCAAACACTTTCTTAGTAACAGAACCTTTTTGTCAGATGAACGCCTTATAAATAAAACAGATAAAAACCTGGACAATACTTCGGGGATGTCTTTGGGTAAGGTCTGGGGCCTCACCCACAGAATACAGCTTCAAAAACTCTTTAATGCTAGTAAAAATACCATGGGTGTATAAAAATACCATGGGGTGTATCAAGAACATAGTCTAGAACTCTGTGCTCTCAAAATCAGGCCAGTTTATCTTGTGAAGAAACGAGAAGGGCAAATTGATATATGATCGGCGAAGATTAGGCTGTGATGTGAATCTGCCACATCAAATATGAAATGGCACACAATTACAACAATTATAAATTAAAATAATGGGAAAGAAAGCGTATTTATTAGACTGTTGTTCCACTTTCGAGCTAGCATAGGTGGGCAGGCCTTCAGCAGAAGCCGCTGGAGGCAGCTTGAGCCTTCAGTCATCTGCAGGCCTGTGGGAAGTCCCACCCACTAATATGACTCCACTGTAATCTATTTCACCTTGCTCAGATACACTGTTTAACATCTGTGAATGTAAAATAACCTTAACCAGTAATTTTAGACCAGGAGAACAAAAGGTACTTGATTGAAACTAATTTACATTTTCAATTATTATTACAAAAATTTAGAGACTGTGCCCCCGCCCCCGCCCCATGGTCTGTTAGTTTTTAAATGATTGCCAATAGGAAGGGATATTTCAAATAGGTTCTAGAGTTCTGGCTATAGTGAGATAAGAGAAAACAATTCAGGATGGAAAGTCTCATTTCCTGTGATGCTATCTGCTCCTCAATAAACGAGAAGAACAGTAACTACAAATTGCACACAAGAATGCAGAGCTTCCTGAACACTACCCTTGTCAAAAAACACATCAGTCAACAACAAAAAAAATTCTAGGTTTTTCTGTTCCAAATACTGTCATGTTTTTGAGGCTTTATATTCTTGGTTGCATGAGTAGCTTGACATTGCCAAAATATATTCCACCCTTTATAAAGGGGGATACTGGGGATGATCAGACCCAGGGGTGCTCTATGACTGACCGATACTCCCAGTCCTTTTTTAAAAGTTATTTTGAGACGGGGTCTTGCTAAGTTGCCCAGGCTGGCCTTAAACTTGTGATCCTCCAGCCTCAGCATCCCAAGCATCTAGCTAGGACTACAGGTGTTCACCACTGTGCTCAGTGACTCCATCCAATTTTAAGCTGTGTTTAAGAAAAGTTTTCATATTTTTTTTTCCTTTGACAGTGGACTGTTTCTTTCTTTCTGTACATTAGCAACGAGAATATTAATGGCTTGTTTCTTCAGAGATTTTTTTCCAGAGTTGTTACGTTCTCCTTGGTGCGTATTTCTGGACAAAAAGTTTAGCAGGGGCTCCCAATGACACATCTATTTAGGTGTCCCTTGTTTTCAGTGTGGCAGCTTTGGGAGTTATAATGAACTCAATGTTTGACATTTAATTCATAGAATTTCTTTGTGTGAACAGGGAGACTTTTGCCCCATGTCTGCACATATATCTTCTCATCAGAAAGATTTATCCTTCAAGTAGAGTTTTATTTCTTATCACCAGGCCATGGAGATTCAATCTTCTTTAAAACTTAAAGCCGGGCATGGTGGCACAACCTGTAATCCCAGTACACTGGTATAGTCGGAGGCAGAAGGATCACAAATTTGATACCAGCCCGGGCAACTTAGCAACCTAGCAAGACCCTGCCTTTAAAAAGGGGAAGGGAGAGCTGGTGATGTAGCTCAGGGCAAAGGCCCTGAGTTCAATCCCTAGTACCACTAAAAAACAAGAACAAAACAAAAGCCTTAAAATTAAGCACTGCAGAATTGACTGGGGAGGAGGCACAGTTCTATGATTTTTAACATACTCTTATTTTTAACATCCACCACAACTAGGCTACAGAACAACCCCCCATGCCTTTCCCTTATGTTGCCCCTCTGTAGTCACACCATTGTCTAACCCAGGACAACTACTGTTGTGTTCTCTATCAATTATAGTTTTGTATTTTCAAGAATATCATATAAATAGAATCATACAGTATTGAGCCTTGAGTCTGGCTTCTTTCACTTTGCATAATGACTCTGAGATCCACCCACATTGCTAGGTGCATCAGTTCTTTTATATGGCTGAGCAATACTCAAGGTCTTCAGCCATTAAATGATATTTGAGTTGTTTCCCATTTTTAGTTATTATGAATTCAAGTAGTACAAACATTCACGCACAGTATAGGTTTTTGTATGAACATAAATTTGCATTTCCCTATGGTAAGTACCTAAGAGTAGGACTGCTGGTTCATACAGTAAGTGTATATTACTCTTTATAAGCTACTGTCAGCCTTTTCCAGCTGGCATGATGACTTCACATTCCCATCAGCGACCTATGAAAGTTCCTGTTGCTCTATATAAACTCACTAGCACTTGGTATTCTCTATATTTTAGTCATTCTAACAGGTATGGGACAGTATCTTGTCATGGTTTTAATTTACATTTCCTTCATGTAGGGTTGTTAAACTTCTTTTCCTTTCCTTTTCTTTCGGTGCTGGGGATGGAATCTAGGGCCTCACACACACGTGCTAGGCAAGTGGTCTTCACGTGCTTATTTGTCACTCTTACATCGCTTACAGTGAAGTATGTGTTCAAGTTTTTTATTTTAAAACTGCAACTGTCACTGTCGAGTTATGAGAATTTTTCATATATACTACATACAGGTGTTTTTTAAGATGTGGGATTTATAAATATTTTCTTCTGGCCTGTAGCTTGTCATTTCCTCAAGAGTGTCTTTTGCAGAGATAATGTTTTTAATTTTGACCAAGTCCAGGTGATCAAATTTTTCTTTTATGGATCATGATTTTAGTTTTATGTCTAAGAACCTTTTGCTTAAGACTGGATCCAAGATTTTCTCTTATGTATTATTTCTTTAAGTTTTATAGTTTTACATTTCAACTTGTGATACATTTGGATTTTTTAGTATAAAGTTACTATTAATTTTCTTCTGTATATGGATGTCAAATTTTTCCAACATCACTTATTTTCCCTCTCCATTAAATTGTTCTTGTATCTTTGTTGAAAAATGACTGTACTTGGGTAAGTCTATCCTTCCCATTTTCTTCCATTGGTCTAGGTATATATAATTTTGCCAATTCCACCCTGTTTTGATTGCTATAGCTTTGTATTTTAAACTCGTGTGTACTGATGCCTCCGACTATTCTTCTTTCTTTTTTATATGTATTCAACTACTTAATATAATATGAGACTATTGAGATTATTTCA
Organism: Hystrix cristata; assembly: GCA_004026905.1. Taxonomy (NCBI): domain Eukaryota; kingdom Metazoa; phylum Chordata; class Mammalia; order Rodentia; family Hystricidae; genus Hystrix; species Hystrix cristata. Next base: position 75,749 of record PVJO010000619.1, on the reverse strand, counting down.
TCTTGGATGAATTTTATAGTTTGTAGTTTTTTGAGGAATTGGTCCATTACTTCTAAGTTGTCAGATATGTGTAGTATTCCCTTATTATCCTTTAAAGTCTGTGGAGGTGTAGCATTCTGGATATTGCTAATCTGCATCTTCTCTCTTTTTATGTTTATAAGCCTTCCTAGAGTCTTATCAATTTTAAGGATCTTTTTAAATGGCCAGATTTTGGTTTCACTGATTTTTTTCTACTCTTCCGTTTTCAATTTCATTGCTTTATCTGTCATTTTTCTATCTTCTTCCTGTTTGCTTTGGTTTTATTTACCCCTTTTCTATTTGTAAGGTGAACACTCAGATTATTGACTTGAAACCTTTGTTTTTCTAATATAAATATTCAGTGCTTCCCTCTAAGCATTACTTTAGCTGCATCATGCTACCTTTTTAATTTTCTCCCTTAATCCCTTCTTACAAAATGATCATTTAGTATTTATCTACCAAATTAACTGATTTATTTTATCAAATGGGTAACTATATAAATACCCTGATGCTTGCTATTTGAATATTTTACTGATTTTGTGTGTCCAAGATGAATCAAAAAACAGTATCATCATGAAAATATTGATAATAAGCCTATTTTGTATCATGGTATATATTGCATCTCTCATTATTTGGTATGTTGTATTTTTATTTTCATCCAGTTCAAAATATTTTCTAATTTTCCTTTAAGGCCACTTCTTTAGTCCATAAATTATTTAGAAGTGTGCTACTTCAGTTCCAAGTAGTTGAATGTTTGCCTTTTTCTTTCTTTTATTGATTCTAATTTAATTCCATTATGGTTGAAGAATATAATTTGTACGATTTCAATTCTTTTAAAATTCAATAAGGTTTGTTTTATGACCCAGAATATGATCTATCTTGTTAAATGTTCCATGTGTACTTGAAAAGAATGTAGATAGTGCTATTGTTGGGTGGAGTGTTCTATAAATATCAATTAGACCCAGTTGGTTGTCAGTTCTTTTATATCCTTCTGATTTTATGTCCAGCATTTCTCTCAATTACTGAGAGAGGAATGGTACAGTTGCCAAGTATAATTGTGGATTATTTATCTGTTCTTTTCAGTTCTGCTTGTTTTTGCTTCAGGTACTTTGAAGCTCTGTTGTTAGACACATACACATTTAGGACTGTTAAGACTTCTTGGTGAATTAGCTCTTTCACCATTATGTAACATTCTTTTTTTTCCCCTAGTTATGTTTTGTGCTCTGAAGACTAATTTTCTTCTATTAATATAGCCACTCTAACTTTCTTTTGGTTAGTGTTTGCATGGTATACCTTTTGCCATGTTTCACTTTTAAGCTATCTGTATCATTACATTTGAATTAAGTTGAGGACAGCTTATAGTAGCATCATTTTTAAAAATCCATTCTGAAAAATGTCTGTTTCTTTTTAAATTGATTGATATACATTTAGATCATTTACATTTAATTTGGGTCATTCACACTGATTGGATTTACCATTTTATTGTTTGTTTTTTTATTTGTTCCTTTTGTTTTTCTTTCCTGCCCTCTTGAATTATAGGAACATTTTAAAATTTTATCTATTGTATTTTTAAACAGTTCTTTGCCTAATTTATAGTTAAAGATTTTGATATACTTATTACTCCAAGTGGAATATAAAAACTCATATAGGCCCCCTTTCCCTGCCTTGTCTATATGGTAGCTATAGATTCCATTTATGTACATTGAAAACTTAATCAGACAATGCTATAATTTGCTTTTACCTGTGAAATATGTTTCGAAGAACTCAAAAGGAGAAAAACAGTCTATTATACTTAGCGTTTCTGTTGTTCTTCACTCTGGGTAGTCCAAACTTCCTTCACTTATCATGTCTCCTCTCTCTGAATAGCCACACTAAGTTCGAACTTGAGAGCCTGCTGCCTCCTGCCTCCCAGAGTACTGGGATTACAGGCATGAACCACCACACCCAGCTTTCTGAATAACTTTCTTTAGCAATCCTCAAAGCAGGTCTAATGGCAACGAATTCTCTTATTCATGTGAGCATGTCTTTCTTTCACCTTTATTCCGGAAAAAAATGTTTTATATTAGATACAGAAGTCTAACACGAATTTTTTCTTTTTTTTTCTTTCTTTCTTTTTTTTTGGTGGTGCCGGGGATTGAACTCAGGGCCTTGTGCTTGCAAGGCAAGCACTCTAATCACTGAGCTAAATCCCCAGCCCCACGAATTTTTTCTTTTTAGCATTTCAAAAATATCTCATTTCTTCTAGCCTCCATGGTTTCTAATGAGAAATACATCATATGAATAATTTTCTTTATGATATGTTGTCTTCCTCTGGCTCTTATTAAGATGTTTTAGTCTTTTGTCTTCAACAATTTGATTATGATGTGCCTGGGAGTGGATTTCTCTGGGTTTATCCCATTTGGGGTTTAATGAACTTTTTCAATCTGTAAGTTTGTGTTTTTGTTAAACTTGGGAAATTTTCAGACATTAGTTCTTCAAATATTTTTTTCAGCCCTATTTTCCTGCTCTTTTTTGGGACTCCAATGACAGGAATGTAAGATTTTCTATTTGTGTCCTACAGGTCCTAGAGGCTCTTTTTTTCCTTTTCCTCTTCTTTATATTGAATAATTTCTATTCATCTATCTCCAAGTTCACTGACTCTCCTGTCATTTCCATTCTGCCACTGAGCCCATCTAGTAAGGTTTTTAAAATTTTGGTTATTATAATTTTTCATTATCATTATATCCACTCCCCAACTCCCCCAGGACGGGAAATTGAACCCAGAGGTGCTCTACCACTGAGCTACATCTTCAGCCTGCTTAAAATTCTTTTGAGACAGGATCTCACTAAATTGCCCAGGCTGGCCTTGAACTTGTGATCCTCTTGCCACACCCTCCTAAGTAGCTGAGATCACAGATGTGTGTCACCATGCCCAGCCCTTTAGCTTCTTTATAACATCTTTTTGCTGAGATGTTCTGTTCTTCCATTCATTTCTAAAGTGTTGAACATTCACCATACAAGTTGTTTGAACACTTGTATAATAGCTGTTTTAAAGTCTTTGTCATATAATTCTAACATTGGTGTCACCTCAGTATTGACATCTTTTAGTTGTTTTGTTCTCATTTAAATTGTGATTTTCCTGGTTCTTCTTACACCAAGAACATTTGTATCATACCCTAAATACTTTGAATACTGTAAGTCCATGTGTCTTGTTTAAATCCTGTGGAGATGGTTGATATTTTATTTCTATTATTATTTTGGTGGAGGTGCTGGGGATCAAATCCAGGGCCTTGTACTTGCCAGGCAACGGCTCTACCACTGAGCTAAATCTACAACCCCAATATTTTAATTTAATTTCTTTTCTTGCTATGGATAGGACCCAGGATGTCACACTTGCTAAACATGTGCTCAAACACCTGAGTTACATCCCAGCCTGTTTTTTCATTTTAGCAGGTAACTGACTTCATTAGGATTGGTCTATGAGTTCCATACCACCTTCTATGGTGCCAGGGTCAGTTCAGTTGTCAAAACTCTTACAGGAAGGCTAGAATGTAGCTCAGTGGTAGAGTGAATGCTTAGCATGTAGAAGTCCTTGGGTTCAATGCCTAGCACTGGGGGTAAGACCTTAAAAAGTTCTGCAGTGTTTTTTTGGATTTGTCCCATGTGTACAATACTTAGTAGTTAATCTGGGTCTGGGTGGTAGTTTTTATTTCAATTCTCAAAGACTTTGGTATGCTGATTAGAATTATTCCCGTAAGCCCAGGAATTCAGAAATAACTTTATGAGGCTACTTCCCTAAAGTCTTCACTGTCTGTTATCTCCAGGCCACTTCCTAATTCCTCTCACACAGGTCTTGTTTTCCTTCTTCCAGCCAGAAAGCTGGGTTACTCAACTCCATCATCCACTTCTATGAATACACTCCAATCAGAACCAGAGGATAGGAAGATGGCAGGTGAAAGGTTTCTCCTACCTCACAACTTTGCCTCCTACTGCAGCTTCTGTTATTATCATAACATCGCTGAGAACTGAGGCATAAGAAAATGAGGGGAAAAATCCCAAAACTCCAAGGGAATTCTGTATTTTCTCTGGGTGCTGCGAGTTCCATTTGCCATTACGTTGTTCTCCCTGTCCTCTTGCCATCTGTAGCTGTGTGCTTACACCTAGTTTTATGCTTCAGTAAGGGAGAAAAAAATAGCAAATTTACTACTGGTTTGAAGGTACTTGAAGTCTGGTCTTCATCCCTGACCTTCCTGCCACTGTTTACTTTTCAGAACTGCTCCATGCCTTGTGTCTATGTTTTACAGTTACTTTCAGTTGGAGCGACATGGAGGAATACTCTTTATCTTACCTAGAACTCAAATGTTTCTAGAATTTGATGCCAGGGTTTTCATCTTCTGGGAATACTTTTTCAATTCATGTTTACAAGATCTGGATCAAAATTTATATATTCTAAGAAGCATTACCATACTAACTCTATTCTACTGTCTCTTCAATACTAATGTATTAATTCTGAACTACACTGCTGCTTTTTGTTGTTGTTGCTGAGACAGAGTCTCGTTATATAGTTCCGGCTGGCTTTGAACTTACTATGTATCCTCAGCTGGCTTTAAATTCACAGCAATCCTCATGCCTCAGCCTCCCAAGTGCTGGGATTACTGGTGTGCCACCATACCTCACTTACAGTTGCTTTTTAAAGCCTTTCTGTTGTGCTACAAATATCTATGCTTAGTTCCTTATACTGAATCCTGTAAGGGTAGACCCGTGGCTTCAAAACCTTTTTATTTCCCACATCCCAGAATGGCTTCCTGGAGAGAGACAATATTTAATAAGTTTAATAACTTATTGCTAGTTGATAATGAAGACAAAACAGGTATAGCTGGTTCTACTATAGTGCTGGTTTTGAAAATGATAATTTATATCAGTGTCATTGATATATAAGGGAACAATTTGAACATGAGTTTTATGTTTGCTTATGTATGAATTTGGTCTGTAAGAAATATTAGATGAATTCATGAAACTACACCCTGCTAAATCGAGACATCTAGGATGTATTAAATACACATGAACGTGCCTCAAACATGGAACAGCTATCTCAGTTCGCTGTGTGTGTCACCACTCACATCTGGTGTTTGTTAAAACTTTCCTTCCAATTTAAGATAACCTTCCAACCTCCACCTCACCATGACTCATAGCTGTAACCCTTCTGAAGTCCACTTTCACAAATAAATTTCAGGTCTCTTTTCAGGCTAAAGTACCATACTGGTTGCAGTTTTTATACGTTTCTTAGCTATTTAAGATGTATAAAATTATGTCACTACTTTCATTAGGTTCCTATATTCTTTTTTATGTGCCACTGATGAAGTTTTTCTGTGTTGTGCTCTAATCCCTGTGTTTTCTCTATAAACTGTGTGGTTTCCATACCTTAGTGATTTTTAGCAACACACGTTAGTTACATTATAGAACTGAGTATAAGTGGAGAGGAGGCAAAGGAAGACTAGTGGAGAACAAGGCATAAGGAGAAAAACAAAGAATAGGATGTGGAACATCTTCCCAGTACTTTAATTTCAAGATTTGCTCCAAAAGACTTTCTTTTGGACTATAACCACTCTAAAGAAATAGCATACCCTGGCACCATAAACTAGAGAGTGATGTCGAATCAAACCTTAGATTAGTTTGCTCTAAAGACTTAATTTGAACCTTCTGTTTTAAAGTAGAAGCAACACAGCTTCTTAAGGCTGGTTTCCCTAACACTGAGAGCATCTACTAAATAGATCATATAGGGAAGGAGTAGAAGAAGCTACCGCATCCTCCAGCTTCTAAGTAGAAACACAGAGAAGTGACTCATAAAATATGCCTTCTACCTCTTCTTAATGTATTTATATCTTACTGATCCTACTGGTCTTAGCGTACATCTCATCTTTTGTATGCACTCTCCTCTCATCTTTTCCAACTACGTACATGTGTGTTTATGCTAAAAATTAATACAGCAGTTGTTATTTCTTTGAAGGTCATGGAGGCACAGCCGGAATGAGCCATTATTTTGGATGGGTGTGTGCTGGCAAGGATCTGCCCAACTATGTGTAGATAGGTGCAGAGTGTGCATGTGGCAGTGCTGTGAATGGTCCAGCAAGTTTGCCCTGTTGGCTAAACTATGTGCTGAAAGTCAAGGACAACACATTTTCCTCTAAAAACCTGTTAAGAACAAGGATATGGTTATGCCATGCAGGGTCCACAGGCAAGATCTTGTGTGTCTGCTGTATAACAAACAAAATTAAGTCTGTGGTTAGAAACAACTAGTGGTTTGGGTAAGGAGTTTGTACATTTATTTACCTTGAAAATATTTTCAAGTGAATAGTGAAATATATTCAAATTTAGAATCATTATACTGCAAGAAGGAATCTTTCCTTCATTCTTTTCTATGTAATAACATGGGGTAAAAATGAAGTGCGTAGTTAATCTTACCATTTTTAACTTGAAAATGCATCCAGAATCCAAATACTCCTTCCAAATTTCCCTGCTACCCCTTGGGCCAAGCAAGTGGCCAATGTGTTCCCCGCTTCTCCCAGGATAGAAGTCAGAGCCCTTACAATGGTGTAAATGGCCCTTCGTGGTCTGTCTTCACCCCCTGCCTCCATGTCTCTCACCTTACCTTTCTCCATCATTCACTCATCTCCTGCCACACTGTTCTCTTTGTTATCCCTTAAATATAGCAGCACTATTTCATATCAGGCCCTTTATACTTGCTGTTGCAGAGCCCTTATATGTGCCCTTGAACCACATATCTGTGAGGCTCACTGTCTCACATCCTTCTGGCCTTTTCTCAACATTACTATTTCAATTAGAACTTTCCTTATCACCCTACATAAAGTATCAGGCCTTTTCCACTTCACACAGCTGACTTCTTTCCCACAGTACACTGTCACTACCTGTCATGTCATATAACTATTATTAGTCTCATGCTGGAAGTTCCTTGAGGCCAGGGATTTACTTTGGTCCACTGCTATATCCCTGGTGGCTGCATCAATGTTGGTCCAAAGTAGGTACTCACTATATATGTATTTTATTTTCAGAGGTGGTTTAACCATTCTATTTGCAAGCATAGTATTTCCCATCAGTTCTTAAAAGCTATTTACAAAGTGTTATTCTACTACTTCTACTTTTAAATATTTCAAGCACGTCTACATATCTAGAACTAGATTTTTCATATAAGAACTTGTCTCCTATCATACAGCACTGATAAATAAAATTGCATATATAGCAATGGTTATAAACTGAGGTATCTTCTAAATATGAACATTTTGGGCCTTGAAACATTCCCTCCTCTCTGCTTTCAACTCAGTTGACAAGTACAGGCATATGTAATGTGGCTGAATCCAAAATTTGTTTGAATGGTTGAATCCAAAATTTGTTTACAGAGGACAAGCTTTTCTGTGTATTTCAACACAAAGTGTTCAAAACGTACTAACTTTACTACTTTGTCATACACTGGCAACCTCTTTAACATTTAGGAACTCGATGCTGCAAAATTTGGACTTATTTGCCCACTATATACACTATATACACAGCAAAACAAAACCAACAAAACATACAGAAAAATTATGTCTGAAAATGTCTAAGTACAGACGCACTAATACACTACCTTTTGCAATTGCTTCCCTCCCACCTCCTCCAAACTACTGAACAAGTTATAGATAGTACCATATTGCTCAAGAGGTGGTTTAACTATTCTACTCCCAAAAACAATATTTCAAATGAATTTTAGCAAAAAGATATTTACAAAGTGATATTTTCCTACCTCTACATTTAACATACGTTGGGCACTTCTAAACATCTAGGTAAGACTAGATGTTTCAAGTAAGGACTCAATTTGTCCATTATATATAAACAAGTCCTTTTATAGCATCTAGTCTTCTAGATAGATGTTAAAGGGGTTGCCAGTTTTGATAAAAGTAGAGTTGAAAACTAACAAATTTTGTACATTTTCTGTTTAAAATTTCTAGGAAAGATTGTCTTCTGAAAATTAAAGCATTTTAGCCCAGTGGGTTAGTGGAGAAGGATTTTAGACTAGAATGCTCATATTTTCAAGACACTTTCAACTGTTGTTACATGTATGCAGCTCACTATATTTTTGTTAAATGAGTTTGGAAGATATAATAAGTAACATTATTTATAACTATGACCCCAAAGCATAAAATGATCTCTGCTTGGCATTCCAACGGAGACATATCCCATATCAAGGTTATCATCAAGGT
>PVJO010000619.1:20000-62500 GCA_004026905.1 Hystrix cristata | reverse complement strand
GCCAATGTAATTACAAAACCATTAGACCATCAGCATCTTATCAACGATGTTGTGGTTCTTCCTTGGAAAACTTTGGGTAAAACCCTGTTGAGAATTACAAGCCAGAAGCAAAAATAATTAGCAACTGGTAGAACACTCCTACACAAAAGGTGCTAATTAAAATGGAGCAGTGTCCATCTGGAAAAAGGCATCTGTCCACTGGTATAAGCATAAATACATTTCAACATTTTAATCAATATTTTAGAAAAGATAAAAGAAGGTTAATCACAGCATCAGAACTATAGAAGCTGAAAGGCTGGATGCAGAATCAGGATAAAAAGAAAAACAAAACTACGATAGGACAGTGATGGGCTGAGACCAACAAGGGACAAGGGGAAATTTAACAGAGTTCACCGGGAGGTCTCTGTTGCACAGAGTGCTCGTTGGCCCCTAGTAACAAGTCTACTCTTCCTCTTTGGTAACAAAAAGCAATTATCTCCCTGTGGCTAATTTTTGGCCAGGAAATGTAAGCAGGCATGTTGGGTGGGACTTCTGTGGCCCTGAAGATACCGTAGGAGCTTTGCACTGCTGATGAGGGATCTGAGGACTCTTCATGATGGACACAAAGAATCTGTGCCCCTGTGGAGTTACAAGAGCAAGCCTGGACAGCCCACACCTAGATTTCTTTCACATGTTAAAAAACTAACGTTTCTTAAGAGAATTAGATGTCTGTTCTGTTTAAGCTACTGTTAGTTCTGGTTTCCATTACTATCAGCTCAGTGTAATTTCTACCTGTCATAGGTAGAACTGTGTCCCCAAAAGATATGTCAAAGCCTTAACCCCTAGTACATGTGGATGTGCGTTTATTTGGAAATAGCGCCTTGGCAGATGAAATCAAATTAAGATGAGTTCAAATTGAATTAGTGTGGGCCCTAATCCAGTATGACTGGTGTACTTATAGGAATAGAAGAGGCAGACACACACACAGGGAGAAGATGGTCATGTGATGACAGAAGCAGAGACTGGAGTGATACACCTGCAAGCCAAGGAACACCAAAGATTAGCAGATGCTAGAAGAAGCAAGGAAGGATTTTCCCCTATAGGCTTCAGAAGGAGAAGGGCCCTGCCAACATATAGATTTCAAACTTCTGACCTCCAGAATGGTGAGACAACCAATTTCATTTATCTCATGCCACCTGTTAAGTGGTACTTTGTTAATACACTACCTATTGCATTTTACACTTAGGTCTAAGTAAGCTATTTGGTATAAGAAAACATGACAGGACACAGTTTAGCCATTATAGATGCAAAACAATTGTTATATCTTTTAGTATACAGAATGCTCTACCACTTGAACTAAATCCCCAACCCCTGAAAGAGTAATTTTTTAAACTATAGTTTTATATTTGGTGAACTACTTAACACAGACTGCCCTGTGGTTTATTTCATAAAAAAACATACTTGGTCATGTAAAAAGGGCAAAACCATATCCTTAAAATACATATTAAAATATTTATTGTCTAACTTGGGTAAGTCCTAGCTCTTAACCAGTATAAAAAGGGTCTTATAAATAATTTAAATATGCACTGAACTTTTCATTTCTGTATTTAAAAGTACTACATACATAGCAGAGAATACTCAATAATTTAAAATAAGCAGCAAGTTGTATACTGTTAAATTCCTATGTGCATAAAAATTTTTACTGACATACAAAAAAATTTAAAAGTAAATAAGAAAAGAGAGTGGACATGTCTAAAATTCTGAGAACAATACTGCCCCAGATTTCTTCTCATAACTCTAGCAATATGACTTAGAAGGAGAGCCAGCTTTCACATTCCAAGTCATTTATGGAAAGCACTCAAGTCAATGGCAACTCAGGACTATGTGAGAGTAACCTTATTATGTGAGCATGAGACTGGCACGTAGAGAGGGTAGTTTTTCACCATCACAAACGTAAAGTCCCCACCAGTCTAGTAGTACGAATGTATGATGTCTTGTCCAAACAGGTATTTACAAATGCCTATTTTGTCCAGATTTCAATTTTATACAATCTACATGTTAACTAGTTTTATAAATAAGGAACTGTCCTTTCATTATGTCCCCATGACCCAGTAACGTGCCTAGGAGAAGTGAATGTTTAATAAATAATTATTTTACATAAGTGATGTATTTTGACATGTAGCAACTGAGAGCTTAAGAACTCGATGAACAAAATTTTGTGAAATAAGATACTTTGGAGAACCCATTATAATGATTCTGAATATTGTACAACTGTTTTAGGAGCTTCTCTGGAACTATCTCTGGAAAGACGCTTATTTTTCCTCTTACTAAAAAAGCCCAGGACTCTCACAAATAGAATTAAGAAAGTCCCCACTCATCGTTAGCAACTCAAATGGAGTACAGAAGAGGGTGCTGAGTACTACTGTGACGAAGGACCCCAATGAGGAATGACTAAGGACAATTTCACTGATTAGGATGCTCTGAAACTAGGGCATGCTTAGGGTCATGCCCTAAGCAGCTAATTTATGGAATCTATGAGAAAAGTAGCCGACAACCTTGATAAACATCTGTAAAATGTTCCAGTTTTGAAAAGGTCAAGGATAAGAAGGAAAAAACCCAAATCACTTTGAAATGCCTGTGATAGCTCACTCACTAAAAAAAAGGTAAGAGCTGTGCACAGTGGCACATGCTTATAATTTCAGCATTTGGGAGGCTGAGGCAGGAGGATTGCCACAAGTTCAAGGCCAGCCCAGACTACACAGTGAGACCTTGCCTCAAAAAAAAACAAAAAAAACAAAAAACAGGTAAGAAAGCGTAAAAGATAATCTAATATATTAAACCACTATCAGCAACATCATCATACTTTACTTTTATCGTCTCTCAAGAATGGAATCATAAAACTGGCTGACTTTCTAAGAAATAATTTGGTTTTCTGTGAACTTGATTTGATGGTTAGATACTTAAGAAGTCTCACAGGCAACCTTACTTCATGAAGCAAGGTGATTCCCCTAGAGCCTACAACTGGTTAGATGAGTCACACTAAATATATACACTTTTGTTCTCTTTTTGTGCCTGCTGATGCAAGTCTTGAGATGAAACTGACATAAAAAGAATTCACTACAGCAGCTAATTCTCACAAGTTTCACATTTAAAAAAAGATCTACATTTTACTTTGCTATTATTGAAGGTATACAAAAACAAGGTAAGGAAGATTTAATACTTATCAAACTGGTTAAAAGTAAATTTAAAATAATGTCCAAATGCTGGGAAGGCTGTGTAAAAGTAGTATAGTCAAAGGATTAGGTACAGTATAAAGTAGGATAACCCATTAGGAATGCAATTTCGCAATATGGATCATGACTATGCTATACTCAGGTACTTTCATATGTACTGTTGATAAGAATTTATTTCAAAGAAATATTTTAAATAAAGAAAAAAATCATTTAAGCACCACATATTTATTTACCACAAAATTTCCAGTAAAGAGATATTGAGAATTAGCCTAAAATGTCCAGTGAGAAATACAGTTAAATTGTGTTTAAGACTTTTGGTACTGCAAATGAAATAGCAACACAGAAAAATGCACGAGAGAAGATAGACAAAATACAAAAGTCATATTTTCATTGTGACTACAATCACTAAAAAACATACATGGATATGTAAAAGAAAAGGCAACCCAGAGAATACACAAGGGATGGTTGTAGCTGTTTGCTTCCTGACTTCCCACCAACTTTTATAAAATATGTTACCTTAAAATTAAAATAAAAAGCCATTGAAATTTTAAAATATTTTCCTAAATTAGCACATACATTGAAAAGATTTCAAGTCAAAACTTGGTTCTAGGAGTTGGGGATTTAGCTCAAGTGGTAGAGTGCTTGCCTAGCAAGTGCAAGGCCCTGAGTTTGAACCCCAGCACTGAAGAAAAAAAAAACAGCAAAAAACCTTGATTCTAGAACCTTGCCTCTCCATGAGAAGATCCCAAGTGTGACCACCTTCTCACCAAAAACCTTGCAAATCCTTAGGCTAGATAAGTTTGTAAGGTAAAGCACATTCTAGCCCTGTACTGGTGAAGCAGATTGCACATTATCACATTACAGCTTCTGACATCTACAATAAACTTATTTACCTTTGGCTTGCTCATCATTTGTGAAATGGTAATTGATCACAAACGCTTTCTGCTCAGAAGACCTACAAACATTCTTCTCACCAGTGTGGGAAACACTGCTTGGGTGGATGCTGCTCAAAGGTGGCAACAGAGAGGTGGCAACAGAGAGAAGGCACCTTAATTACCAGGGAGGTGTCTCCAGATTCTGTGCTCCCCAGATGGGAGTCACCAATGGGAGTGTGCCTTATCCCTCAAGTGTATGCACTAAGAAAGAGAACTTGAGAATTACTGATCCATGTAGCTTCTTATAAACAAATTAATCTCACTGAAGGCAAAAAAGCCCCACAAAATAAACCATCTAAAATATAGGTTTGGGAGGTTTCCTGGCTCTTACAAAAGGGGTCCTGATCAAGTTTGAAGATAATAGCAGTGTCTGCAAAGGAGTGGCATCTCTCCTTCTATAATTCTGAAGTTGCAACCAAAGAAACCTGAATACAGCGGTGCCTCAGTTCACGAATTCAATTCTCAGTGGATAAGAACTGAATCAAATTTCCCCATAAGGTCAACACTGAACCTAACCAATGAATTTGGTTCAGTTCTCGTCCAACTCAGTTTGCAACCAGAATCGTGGAAAGAATCAAGTTTGTGAACCGAGGCACCACTGTTACATTACCATATGAGTTACACTTTTGTATATAAATATGGTATTGTTCATAACATGTGAAAGAATAAAGCGTGTATCTTCCTGAAGTCTGGATTTTTAAAAAAACATACAACTAGATATGTAATATATAAAACAGCTATATATCTATATACGTGTGTGGTAGCAGAGTGTTTCCACAGGGCAAATACATAGTGTCTACTTCCTAGAACTAAGGGATGGAAAGCAGCCCTGTACCCCCTTTTGCATATTCTTTAATATTAGGAGAGTATTACCTCTGGTCTAAGTACACCTTTCATGCAGGCCGGACAAAGAGGACCACTTCGGGAGAATTGAAGGGGAAGGTGCCGAGTTCGATTGCGACATGTTGGCTCCTCACAGAGTAGCCAGCCCTGGAGAGACAAGAGAAAACTTCAGTCTTATTACCATCAATGCATACAAATAAAAGCCCTTCTGTTATTAATGGAAATTCATTTTATTCAAATTTCCTTTATAGTCTCTGCAATAGCTCTAGATACCTTACCCTTTGGACGTGTTAATTAGATTTATGCCCAAACTTATTCCCTTAGTCTGAGTGACTATTGCCTAGTTACTTCATTGCTGCACTCAGTTTCTTTCTCTGTAAAATGGGATTGTTGTAATGATGTACTACATTTAAAGTGTTTAGGACTACTCTTGACATAAAAGAAAGCAAGCAAATGTTTCATTTAAAATTGAAACATGCTTCTACACATGTTTTTTGAAGGCATGAAACTGGCTGCCATGTTTTCAAGGACAACTTCAAATGACCACTATTTTCCAGAGGTTTGAAACAGCTATTGTCTATTTTTCTGTTCTTTAGAACCCTCTTCTCACTTTTCTTCTTTACTGTCCCTTCTTGTTCCCGTCTGAATTTTCACATAGTGATGCAATACAATGTATCCATTGTTTTGAATCAGCATTAATGAATTTTCATTACCATATATATATATATATATATATATATATATTTTTTTTTTTTTGAGATGGGGTCTCACGATGTAGCTCAGGATTTGATCTCATTGTGTAGCCCAGGCTGGCCGTGAACTTGCACCTGTCTCAGTCTCCTGACTGCTGGGATTATAGGTGTGTGCCACCACACCCAGCTTATATTCATTATAAAACATATCTGCTAAACAAGGAAGATAAGAACTTCACAAATGGGGGAGTCAGCACCAGTGCAGTGGACTTTGGAGCTGCCTGTGTTGCTACAGAGGTACAGTAAATATGAGGTGAGCATAGAGTGAGGTGCTGGGGTATACAGGTGAGCAAGGTGTGTGCCCTTTTATCTCATGGTATCCCTACCAGTGGGGCCCTGAGTAGTGACCTGACTATCTTGGAGTCACAGCAACTTCTGAACTTGAAGAAAGGGGTATTTGGCAGATGGAGAAGGGAGGAAAAATAACTTAGGCAGAAAGAACAGGGTATGTCAAAGAATGGAAGCTACAAAGAAGTATGCTGTGATATGATTAAGAAAGGGATCAACAAGAGGTATAACTCCGTTACCTAATTCTAGCCTGAGCAGCCTGCCCTTTGCCTCCAGCTAAGAGGAGTATATACATGGGTGTCATTTATGGTAGGTTCTTTAGCCTGCCATGTAGTAGTATTCCCACGTGGTGTTAATCCAAAGCTGAGGGATGCCCTCACCCACTGCTGTGCTGCTTGACCTCATTCCTCAGGGCAGACTATTCTTGGGAGTAGCTACAACCCAATGCAAGGGAAGGGACTAAGAATCAGTTTCAGGAAATTATATCTAAATAGGACTAAAAGTAATTCTGTATTGTTTAGCACTTACCAAATTGTGTGTTGGTACCACACAACTTGGTACCAACTATAAGTGTTAAACAATACAGAGAAGGGATAAGGTCGTGTGTGAGACAAATTACTACAACCACAGTAAAAGATGATGAACCAGAATAAAGAATGAACCAACAGTTCTGAGTCACAGGCAACTGTTAGTTCCAATTCCTAAGGCCTACTGATCACATCTTTTGGAAGAGACATTTACATTTATATTTCAGTGCATCTGAAAACTCAGATGCACTTAAAACTGACGAGTACAGTAATGGTATATTTACATTTTCTTCTAAAAAGCTCTTAGGTCAAGAGTGCAGCTTAGAATAGGTTCCTTAAAATGAAAGAAACAGGCTGAAGGTGTAGTTCAGTGGTAGAACACTTGCTTAGTATGAGAGGGAGGGGGAAGGGGGAGGGGGGAGAGAGAGAGAGAGAGACAGACACACACACACAAAAATACACACAAAAACAGACAGACAGACACACAAACTTTGGTTTAGCCTGTTCAGATATGAGAAATACCGTAGGGAAGAATGGAGCTGTTAGCAGCAACAAGGATTACATTTTAAATGTAACTCTTTCTGGAGAGTACCCATCTTATTAATAAAGAAAATAGTTTAAGTAAACTGTGTGTGAAAAATGCAGGACTGGACCATTCCTTTATCAATCATTTAGATTTGTTACATTATGTTTGATATCGAATATACATTAGCCACGTGTGATGGCATACGCCTGTAATCTCAGTCCTTGGGAGGCTGAGGCAGGCTGATCAACAAAAGTTCGAGGCCAGCCTGAACTACATAATAAGACCTGTCAAAAAAAAATGTCTATACATATAGATATAGATATATGTTAGATCCTTTGGGATACACGCTCAATAAACAATGCCAACCACAAAAGAAATGTAGTTTAGCCAGGCGTGGTGGCATGCTTGTAATCCCAGTATTTGGGAGGCTGAGGCAGGAGGATCACCATGAGTTCGAGGCCAGCCTGGGCTACATAACAAAACCCTGCCTCAAAAAAAAAACAAACTCCCCCCAAACAAACAAACAAACAGACAAAAGAAATGTAGTTTATTCAACTTTAAACAAAATAAGAAATAATCAAGCAGACAGGTAACAACCACCATGTTCTGAAACAAGAAATTATTAAATACCAGGACACAACTTGGAAGTTGAAATTGTTTTTTAATTTTTAAAATATAATGTTCAAACAGTTCAAATTCTTTTCAGATGTTTTTGAAAAGTGATTCTATCAATTTACTACAACTTCAACAACTCGCTGGGTGAGTTGCCACCCAGGGAGATGCTAAGTTGTCATTTCACCTGGTTTTAAAAGCAAACATCCATCTCTATCTCTGACAGAGTTACTAACTAAATGTCCTTTCAAGCCATATAGAAAACAGATAATATAATTTGTCTAGACTTCCTACCAGTTACAATTAACATTAAAGAGGTCTTTTTTTCTTTGTCACCTCTCTATTCAGTGCTTATTTGGGTTTGTTTGTACTTACTATCTGTTAATCTCCCTTTACAAATGACAACAATAACTAGTGCTATTATGCATGGAAATTAAACATGCTGATAACTGTGTGAAGGGAACTGGGGCTGAAAAAAAAATATTAGAAGCCTGTAGCTCTTTATGTCTCTTGTTTTATTTTGATAATTAAGCTTTTGGTCATGGTGTATTTTAAACAAAACTCGTCTATGGTGGAAATAGGCCCTAATCATATTCAATATATACTTTACTTCAATTCCATTTTAGCTAATACACTTTGGTTAACCCTTTGTTCCCTCAACAAATATTAACCAACTATGCTAAATCTAACTTCCAAGAATATTTGTTCTCAAAAATAAATACATCAGATCTTTGAAAGTATTTGATGATGGGGCAAATCTTATCACTTACAAAGAGAAACTAAACTTATTTTCATCTCCCATTTTGGGAAAAAACATACTGTCCAAGGCTACATTGACAAATTAATGGAAGAAGAAAATTCCTTGGAAGACCAGTCTATAAAAAAGGTCTGGGTATATTAAAAAACTTTTGGAACTACTACAAGGATGCCTGCCATTTAAGCATGTCAACTTATTATACAATGCCACATGCAAACTGTCATAACCAACAGGAATAAGGTCATTTATTAAGTTTTCATTTTACAAGTAAAGGTTCAAAAGAGGTTACACCAGGCTGTCCAACAGCAAAACATATGAAGTTCCATATCTCACCTGTTGCTTTAATCTCAGCATCATTAATTCCTTAAAATCACTGTGTATGAAACTGTGTCAAATACTGATTGGCTCTGATTGCTAAATTATATTTCTGAGGCTTCAACTGAAATGGTTTCTGCCTGCACACACTAAAAAGGATCGATTTCTACTTGTAACTGAGGCATTCCTGGTAGTTGTACCTTACACGCAAACTGTGACTCATCTGTGTACATTTGTATTTCTGGAAGGATGCACACAAGCAGAAATCATCTAGATCTGGAAATGTGGTGCATGGTAGGCACTCAAAACATCTTCTGAATAAATGAACAAATAAAAGCAACAAAATAAAAATGCAGCTGGCTGTGGTGGCAGATGTCTGTAATCCCAGCACTCAGGAGGATGAGGCAGGAAGGTCCCTGCAAATTCGAGGCCAGCCTGGGCTACATAGTGAGTTCATGGTCACCCTGAATTAATAGTGAGATCCTGTCTCAAAAAACCAAAAAATAAAAATACAGTGAAGCAAGTTTATGAAAAATAATAATGGTTGGGTCTAGAATTCAAAGGAGAAAAAATATTCGCAGTAGTTTTCATATTCTTATGTCAAATATATAGTGGGTCCTTCTCGTTCCCAGCCAGTCACCAAATCTGTCTACTGGTCTTTCCAAGTTCACCCAAGCCCAGATTGTTCCATTCTAGAAGCCTCCTCCCTGGTGCCTGACCTGTTCTCTACTACACCCAATGTAAACAGTGGCCAAGTATGGTTTCCCAGGGCTCCCCATCCCATCCTCCGATCATATACCCTCCACAGATAATTAAGAACAAATGCGTGGCCTGGCTTTCAAATTTTTTACAACTTCATCCTGTCCTCTGTTCTCATTTTCAACACAAACTCCCCCCCCCCAGTGGACTAGTTTTGTCACTGTTCTCACTATATTTTGCCTCTGTTCATCTCCTTGTCACTGCTCGTGCCATATAATCTCTCCTCAAAATGCCTATTCCTTGAAAATGAGTCCCATTCCTTTTCTCTGAATTCTCCCCAACCCACAGGGACCGCTCCCTTTATCCCACGTGACACTAAAAACACACTGCTTTGCACCATCCCTTAAACACCTCATTGTACCATCTTATCTTACCTACCTAAATGGTCAATCCCTGGGCAATGATCTATCTGCTTTGGATTTGGTAGTGCTCTCCCTAGTGTCTAGCACGAACACTCATACTCAATGAAGAATACAAAACTGAGGTTATGAAAAACTGCACTCTCATTTATTAGTGGGTAATTTTAAATCACCAAGCCCACTGAACCTCTCTCTGAGCCTAAGTTTCCTCATTTATAAAACAGGAGGCAATAATATATTCACCACCCCGTTAACGGTGTTTATAGAGGCTCAAACAAGAAAACTCATGAAAATGTTCAGTAAATGTACTGAAGAACACTGCTGAGCTACAGCTGACAATGCACTATAAAAGGTATACTATTTTAACCAGGAAAGACCCTGGCCATCTTCCAGGACATTTTAGTACAAAATGGAGAACTACAATAATGGATAAATGATGGGCTTAGGTGGAACCACTTCTCAACTTGACTGCAAAATATTACGACTGTGTAATCAATGTAAGTGAAATTTCCTTAAGTTTTTCTTGATAAAACTAGATTTGATCTGAAGTTATAGATGGCAGAACAGACAATGAAGGAAGAGGAGGTGGTCTATGCTTAATTTAGGATTCACAGAGATTTTCAAGAGATAACACAGTCCTGCCACGACATATGAATTAGTCTACACTGTGATGGCTCTCCAGGAGTACAGGGATAGGTTCACAGGACGAGGTCTGCCAGCATGTGTACTCTTTCAGAATTTATCGTGTCATTATTAGTTTTTGTTAATGCTCATTAACCACCCCTCTCCCCAAACTACATGCACTCAAAGAACATCAGACTCTTTTTACTCAGAAGCATTTATAAATGTTCTGGGGTTCCCTTACAGGCACATTTTTCTGTCACAGAATTATTCCCAGTGTAAAAAAAAAAATGGGTCTTCTTATAGATAGTGCACAGTATGGGCCCACAGCTGCTTTTGAAGAATGACATGTTGTGATTTGGGATTTCCAGAAATATCAAAAAACAAATTGCTTTCTGACCCACATTTGCACCCAAAACTGGGAGAAAATTTCCCTAAGATCTCCAGGGGAAGTTTTAACAGGAACATAATTTTGCTTTTAAAGTTAAATTTTCTACACTGCAGCATGCTGGCATGTCAAAGAGTGATTATTAAGTCTCAGAGAGGTGCCGGGGTAGGAGATGAAACAGCAAATCAGGAAAAATAAATATATAAGCTAACTATTCACCAAAGTTAATACAAAAATATTTTAAACAAAATTATCAAATAAAACAGAAGTGGAAAGTGCCTTGTCGGTCAATGAAAAAATTTTAAATATTATTAAAATTGATTTTTAAAGTTAGACATCTCTTTAAATGAGCAGTCATATGTTATTTCATCCAAGTTATTTGAAACTTATTGATCCTATCATTTGCGCAAGGACTACACTCTGCTATCAGTTTGCTGAAAGGATAATGGAGCACTCCCTAACTGTTATGATAGGTTAGATGCAAACAGTGGTCCTCATTTAAACACACAGAATAGCACCACAAGTGCACAAATTCCAACCTCGGCAATTGTATATTACATGATAAATTAGCAACTTGGTCTGCTTTGCTTCACATCAAATCCAATAGTATAGTCTTGCTATTTTAATTTGCAATCAGAGCCTGAACATCAGAAGAAGTACCTGAGGTACATTAAAGAGCCCCATGCAAGCCATCTTCTCCTGCTACACTGTGAGCACAGAAAGCCAACAATTACCAGCGATTGTATTTTACCACTGTAGGACAATACTAGAACAGTTAAAATTGTCTCCATGCAAGCAATGGGGGAAAATATACTTAAAATGACTTTATATGGAAAATTACATTTTTGGGGAAAAAAGTTCAATGGAGGACATGTATCTTTCTGTATGGGCAGCTAAAAACCTCTCCTAGTATATTCAAGTCTATTCTATAAAATACTCTCTCTATTCATCCAACTCAAAAGCAAGCTACGTTCTTAGGCTATAATAGGTCACAACTAAGTACACAGTATCTTGCTTCAGGAATAATTTTGCTTTGTCTGTCAACTGTCAACAAAGCACAAAGAGCTCATGCAACCTAGCCATGTACTGTGTATGTTAGCGATCTAACAAAATACAAATAATAAGAATACAAGATTTCATAGCCACCCTGCTTCCACTTTATATGAGAAACCGAAAGCATTTTCCTCTCTACGTTCCATTCATCTCTATTGTATTACAAATCTTTTCATAAAAGACTCTTTTTCCCTATGTGAAACTACAAGTGACTTGGGGATGTAATATTCCAACTGTGATGAACGTCCAACTTTCCAACATGAATGGTTATAAGTGGATATGTCAGTTAAGGCATGTAGTCATTTCAACAAGGAAAAAGAGGAAAGAATCAAATGGAATGAGATGGTAAAATGGCTACTGTGGTGTTTATACTAATATTTTAGCGATAAAACTTCTAAGAAAAATTGTTCATTACTTCTATCATAGTCCCTACCTCTAAAGTCTTCACTCTTGAAAAAAAATCACATCTTAACTATATACACAAGGTAACGAATAAACTTCAAAAGTAAACTTAAGGCTCAGATTTATTAATATGTGCACAGAAAAAAAAAAAAAGACTGGAAGGAACTACTCCAAAATGTCAGCACTGGTTATCTTTAGGTGGATTCTTCTTTTGTTTGTGCATGTTCTAAATTTTCTACAAGTATGTATTGTTTTAATAATCAGACAACTGTTATTGATGAAGAGACAGTTTTGCCAAGAGCCTTCGATATAAATGAATCACTAACACATCTGAAAAATGGTCTGAGCTATATCACATGTCCGGTTTTTGACAAAATGAGTTTTTAGGGAATATGTTTACAGGGGGAGAAAGGGGACATGAAAAATGAAAAGCTTGTTTATAAGAAATTTTCCTACTAAGGCTAAAATTTCAAAAACAGGTCAATTTAATCACATAGCAGTTCTTAAGCAGAAAGTGGCAGTATGTATTTGTAGTACTAGAATCACTACTAAATTAAGTCACTCGCTAAAATGCAGAGTCTTTTATAGTATATGAACTGAATACTTTTCTTTATGATGATACATCTCCAAAGGTAGGTAATAAATCAATTTTAAGGAGAGGTGCCTTGTTCCCCACGTCCTCTCCCCTGCCTTTATTCAGTGTGCACACGGATCAACTCAGATGTCCTGGGGTAAGAATCAAATTTTAAAAATTTGATCAGAGGGTATGCCCAGACCTTTCTTCTCAGTTTTTCTTTTCTCAAGTCCAATTGAAAGTAATTTTCAGCTTTTGTTTATTGGTTTGTGGATTACTATTTGCTACTATGGTTTAATGTGATACGCTTTTGGGTACCAAACAACAAATGTTAAAACTGAACTATCTATGCAGCTGCCTCAAAGGGCATCTTAAAATCAGAAGAGAGTTTAAACCATCACCAGGCAATACTTGTTCATTTAACTTTAATTATTTTCTCCTTGAGAATGGTACTAATGAAACTGCATATCTTTCATGGTTTCGAAGGGCCGTTTGAATAGTCTGTAAACAGAACTAAGGGTAGACAAGAGATCTGGCTGAGCCAGGGGGTTGCTAGGTGATGCAGAATGTAAACCCACAAACTTGTTAAGGTTTGCTTTGCTTTCATGCCACTTTCACACACTCTCAAAAGTTCTGAGAATTGATTTTTCAGGTGGTCATCACAAAACAAAAAACACCCTCCCTCCGAAATGCATTCCCCCCAGATGTTCTGCCAGGTTCAGAGGAGATGAAATTCATCTGACCTTTGGCTATAACACAGGAAACTTCTGGTTTTACAAAAACATAGCATTATGTATTTTCTCAATGCCCATGATTTAAGAAACAAATGCAAGGTGGATTTCAATATTTAAAAAAGACCCTCCGTATCTTCTCTTATACAACCTTAAATAAATGTAAGATTTCCTCCTAGAAAAAAATGTGATCAGTTTGGGAGATTTGGAGCACCCAAACCAAAATCCGGCGGTAAATGCCTCAGCAGAGATCATCACAGTAACAACCCTTTCAGTCTACCCACCCTCCTCTCTCTTCCGGCCTGCACCAAGTCTGACTGCCTGTGAGGCTTCTCCTTCCCACCCCCTCCCCCAGCCTCCTTTTTAAGTAGCTGATCAGAGATTGTCCAGTAAGAGCACTTTATTAGATCATCAGCCAGAGGGGTTCACAAGTACTGAGAGCAATGGGCTCAAATGCGGCACATCAGTTTTAATAGACCAGGGGCTACTAGTAAACTGCAGATACTGCTGAGAACTTTCCATGCACTGAACTCTTGAAAAAGCACCGTCTCTCCAGCTTAAATGCAGCTGCCTCTTTCAATGCCGCAAATGGGTAAATTTGACAAAAAAGCCACCATTAAGACTACATGAAAGGCTCAAGACAACATCCTTTCAATGCTTTGTACTTCAGTAATCAGATGTACTTACTCACCCCCTCCCCCAAACCCGATCAAGAACTATTTCTGAATGGTAGGAAATAATTCCACTTTGTACATCTTTTAGTTAATCAAGACTTTCTATTCAGCAATTTGACCTTTTGTTCAAAACAGGATTATCAGTTTTTTCGCCAGTTACCAAGGGCGACTCGCATGGTGAACATAATTGCAATAATTTGCAAAACACCATGGCAACCCACATTACAACTAGGTAAATACTGGGCTTTTGTGCTACATTGTTATTTTCAGAGATGCTGAAGTCAAAGAACGAATGACAAATGAACACAAAATTTATATTTGCTTTGTCTCAAAAGAGAAGAAAATTGATAACAAGAATTGGGGGGAAACCGACTACAGCTGTAATTTCTAACTTGATTAATTAGGATGGTAACAGTCCTTAACAGTATATTCAACAAACAGCCCTGACTTCGTCTCTCCACCCACCTCTCTCTATACCACTACCACTATCCCCCCCACCCCAGACAAATTTTTTCAGCTTGGAGAACAAACATCCCCCATTTGCTCTTTTCTTCAACTTAATGGAATCCTTAATTGCAGAATATTGTTCTCCTGCTCTTCAAGGCAATGAAAACGAGAGAAAGCAGGAGAGTGCCAGGGCAGACAGGGAGCTACAGTCTTTTTTTTCCCTGCCTCTTTTGGACACCCCAGGCCCAATGATGAGACGGCATTTTCCTGGTATCAGCAGCTGTTTCGTAGCAGACAATAAAGTAAAAACTATTTAGCTTTGCAGAAAAGCCACTTCTTTCCTCTTGGCAACACAAGGTAAGTCTACATGCCGAGATGAAGTTTCATAATTTAAATGCCAAAACATAAGATGAGAAAGTAATGGTAATTTTTTTAAAAACATACATTTTTTCTTGTAAAGAAATTATTAACTACTGTCCAAAAAGCTGTTGAAATGTGTGTATCTGCTATTTGAAGAAGACGTTTAACATTATCACCAATGTGCTGAGAACCACTTTATACTCAGAGAGATCCCAATTCACAAAACAATCTAAAAATATAAACTGACTACTCAGGAATTAATGCAAAAATCAAAATCATATTTTTAGTAGATAAGCAGTCTTACAAAGAGCATTATAATCTTTTCAATAATAAATATGATTCAAAAAGTTGTACCAGAATATTTTAACTCAGATATGAAAGGCAGGTTCTATTTTATAGTAAAGGAGCAGTTTTTTCCCTAAGAGGCACAAATTCTGCTATAATACCACTTTTAGGAAATTATCAAAACTGGCTTTCTTATGAAAAATGTAGTATTTGGGGATAAGAAAAGAAAATACACACAGAAAGGGCTTGTGGAAGTTATACTGCTGAGAACTTGAGAAATAAGCAACTGCAGACACATTCTGAACACAGCCCAGACTGCTTTCCTTCAGCTGTCTAACAAGGAAGAGCCAAAGGAGTGCCTCAAAAACAATCTGTATATTTTCCCTAACTTCGGAAAAATCAAATGAACCTGATACTGTAATGGGTCCATTCTTATTTTGCCAGAGATGAAAATTCCCAAACACATCTCTAAGATTCAGCAGAGAAATCACAATGTAACAGTCTTCAGAATATGCCTCTGAAATTATAGATACTGTGATTTCTCTTGAGGAGTAGAAATCAGAAAGATGTGACATACTAACTCCTTCTCAGTCAGTAACAACCTCTTTACACTTTGAAAATATATTTTATTTTCTGGCTTTGCATACTCCCAATTTACCATATCTGTATTAAGTGCATTCCTAACAAAAGTCTAAATGTTAAGAGGAAAGGTATCTTTTAGTGCCAAATGATAAAGGGCTGAGCAAGCCTACAGTACGTTTTGATCAAACAGAATTGACAATGAATCATGAAGTGGGCCTAAAAGCCCCATGCCATCTGAACTTCCTTCCCCTATGGCTTCTGTTCCAGTGGGTTTTTTTCTTTTTGGGGGTAGGGGGTCAGTTACTCACTTCTATTTGTTTAGAAAGGCTCATGTACAAGGAATTGCAACATCCAATCTCCTAATAAAATTAATAAATTACTCAAATCCTTAACTCAGGATTTGAGCAAATACCTAGCAAGTACATAGTATTCCTTTTCCAACTTCACCCCCAATGCTGCAATAGGATGGAAGCTGGCATTCAACATGAAACCCATTTGCTATCCCTGCCTCAAATCATTCTTGCCCTTCAATTCTCAATTCTGGCTGCACATTGGAATCACCAAAGGAGAAGCACACAATACACATGGCTGGGCACCACCTCCAAAGTTTCTGATTCAAATTTTGGGTGGGGTCTGAGAATTTACATCTCTAATAGGTGCCTGGGTGATATTGCTGCTGCTGTCTCTGGTTTGGGTACCTCACTTTGAGATCCACCAGTCTGGAATACAGAATTGGTCTGGGGATTTTAAAAAGGCCCCCAAGAGATTCTAATATACAGTCAATGTTGAGAACCACTACTCTATATTATTATTCTCATTCTCTCTCTACTGGTTATCACCTTCTGAACAATGAACTTTATAAACAGAATTACTCTTACAAACATCCATAACTCTCTCTCCTTCAATTTACTCTTTGTATTTTACGTAGTTCACTCTTGTTTAACTTGTCCAAGTTCTCTATGTAGCATTAAAATTATCAAAGCTTCAAATCTGACTTGATTCTTCTAAAAGAACTGACCAATTCCTAAATAGTCTATATCACATATGTAGCTTAGTAATATCCTTCTTTCAAACAAACCAACAAAAAACCTTACTCTAACAATATAGTACCTAAAATATTAAATGTTTTCACTCAGACTCACAGAACTGCTGGTGAAAACAGTGCCTATGTAGTGACTATAATGACATTTTTTTACTTTAACAATTAATACCAAGTGATACATTTAAACTCTAAATTGTAAACTTGGAAGGGACTTCAGGGCTCTAGCCTAATCCTTCATATTATATCTGAGGAAAATGAGCCCGAGGGAAAGGAAGATTGCATACTGTCACATGGCAGGTGGACTGAACTTTTAGTTCAGCGCTCTTTATACTCACCACCTATGCTGCTCAATATATGAGCCAATGGCCGTAAGTGGATCATGAGCACTTGAAATGTGGCTAGTTCAAACCAAGATGTGTTGTAAAAGTGTACAATGTACAGCAAATTTCAAAGACTTAGTCCAAAAAAGAGAATATAAAATAGCTCATTGACATATTTTATACTCATTACAGATTAAAAGAATATTTAAAGTATACTGGGTTAAGTAAAATTTATTATTTTATTATATATAACTATTTCTTCCCTTGTTTTTAAGAAGTACAAATGGAGATATATCACACACTGTTCTAAATCTTACTTTTGCACTTAAAAGCAGAGGAAATTGCGCCGCATGAATGCATATAAATCAGCGGTGTTCTTTTTAGTGCCTGTGCAAATTCTATTATATGACTGTAATAATGTAATGAATCCTCTCCTCATATAGAGTAAGTTCTGTACACCTGTATGGAGAGATACCCAAATAAGAACTGCTAAGTCAAATGGCCTATTCACTTAAAATTTTGAAAGATGTCACCAAATTGCTATCCAAAGAAAGAGTATCACTTTTCACACCCACTAATGGTATATCAGAGTGCTTTTTCCCACACCCTTGCCCACACTACATATTATCTAAATTTTGTATCTGTTATTCTGACACACAAAAAATAGTAGTCATAATTTTTTTTTTTTAGAGTAAGAGTGAGTTTGAGTACCTCTACCTATGTTTACGAGCCATCTGTATTTCTTTTTCTAAGAATTGCCTGTTCCTGTCCTTTTCTCACTATTCTAGTAGGTTGGTCCTTTCTACTTGATTTGCAAGAGTGCTTGACATGCGAAGGAAACTAGCCTCTATATATTACATGGATTGTAAACATTTTCCCCAGTTCATTATTTTTTTTAACCTTATGGTATGTATGTACATAGATCCGACCTGCTGATATTCTTATTTTTAAATCAGTGACCAATTAATTTACATTTTTCTTTTTGGATTCTGAATTTTTTTATTGTTCCAAAAGTCTTCTCAAATAGGTGGGGGGCAGAATATTCAGGGCAGTGAAACTACTTTGCATGGTACTATAACAGTTGATACATGTTACTATATATATCTGCCTCGACATATAAAACACACACCAAGACGGAACGTAAAGGTAAATTATGGGCTCTGGGCAACAACAATGTGTTGATGCAGGTTTATCAATTAAAATAAATGCACCACTGTAGTGGGGAATGTGGAATAATGGGAGAGGCAATGCATGTGTGGGGTCAGAGAGTCTATGGGAAGTCTCTACTTTTGCTTTGAATGTAAAAAAATGTGTTCTAAAAAATAAAGTCCATTTTTCAAAAGTCTTCCCAACTCCAAGATTACTAAAAGTGTCTATCATTTTTCTAGCATCCTTTTCTACGTAGGGTTGTTGTTTTTTTTGAAACAGGGTTTTGTTATGCAGTTCATGCTGACTCTGAACTCACTATGTAGCCCAGGCTGGCCTCAAACTTGTGGTGATCCTCCTGCCTCCTGAGTGCTGAGATTACACTTGTGTGCCACCATGCTTGACTCTAGGTAAGTTTTTGATCCATCCGGAACTTATTTCAGCAAAAGGAAAAAGGAAGAAATTCAACTATTTTTTTCCCAAATGACCATTTCATACTGATAGGAACCATCCTTTTATAAAATATTAAATGCAATTTTGGATCTCTTTCTGTACTTTTCTCTATTAGCACCATTAAAATCATCATATACTTTTGCACCAAAATAACTACTCTAAATTCCTAAATGATTGTAAAAATCAGTAGGACTCATAAGTCACTTTCTTTGCCAGAATTTTCCTGTGATTTTTTTTTAATTGAGGAAATTTTATATTTATGGATAAACTTAGAGGACAACTGATAATCCTAAAATGCTGATCCATCCTAGCCAAGACACATACATTTTCATTTGCTGAGGTCTTAAGTCCTTCAGCAACACATTAAAGTTTTTTTTATATTCAGTACCCTAAGTTTAGTCCTAATATATCCCATCTTTTTTAGTCACTTTTATAAATGGGATTTAGTTCATTCATTATATTTAACTGGTTACTGCTTGTATAGCTCAAAAAGCTACTGATTTAATATTAATTTTACCACGAGTAAACATAATGTATTCTTTCTGCCCGTGATGGTTTTGTGGACTGATTTCATTGGGTTTTCCAGGTATATAATAATTTGTAAATAATAATTTTGTTCTTCCCCTTCCAATTTTTTATGTATTTCTTTTTCTTATCTAATTACAATGGCTAACCTTTCAGTTTTTGTATATTTCTTTTTCTTACCTAGTTGCAATGGCTAATACTTTCAAAACATGATAATGATCACCATTTTCACTGGGCTGCCACTAGCAGCAGACTGTCCAAGAATCTTCAGCTGCAGACCCAAGAATTATGGATCTCTACAACTGAAGAAAAGTAATTCTATTAAAATCATCACAGATTCCACAGAGACTGTTGTGTCAGAGTGCCTAAGATAAACACTGGTACTGAAATTAGTTTCAAGATATTAAATGGTTGACTAAATAGTAAAACACTTCCTTCATATTTAGGAAATTAATCCTCTTAAAAGAGTTCTTTCATAATAATGGTTTCATTTAAACTTTATTAACCAATCATTTCTCTTAGTTTTACCTAAAAAACCCACATAGGACATAGAAGAGATCTCAATTTTGGGGGCCTCAGTCTTTTCTTTCAGAAAGAAGGGTATTGCAACAGGCTACATGAATTCTAACGCCTATGCTAGTGTCTAATTTTATGACATATTTTTTAAAAAAGTAAACACAAGATTTCTAATAAACTTCACAACTGAGGTTGGTAAAACATACACATTTTCCTTTCATTGAAAGCACTTTCTTTTAATTCTTTTATGCCTAGTGTTTCATTTTTGGAATGCCCGTAACAATGGAACATAATAAAAATTTTCTCTTCAAATTCTTGTTCCTTGTATTTTTCTAGGTAACATATGAATTTCATGCAAAAATTCAAAAAATTGCAGTCTTTGGCATACATGGGTTAACTAAATTTCATTACTCCACCATTATTAAGTTGCAATTTATTACTACTGTTTTCATTTAACTACTCCTGGCTGAGTAGTCTATGTCAGTGAATGTCTAGAGCAGTGGGTCTTAAAATATGGTCCCTGGATCAGCAGTATCAGTACCCTGCAAACTTGTTAGAGATGCCAATTCTACACTCTCACCCTCGACCTAGAATCAGACACTCTGAGGGTGATACCCAGCAATCCTTTATATAGCAAATCCTCCATGGTGTGGCTGTGTTAGGTGGGCATGTATTTATTCAAATAAATCTGAAGAAGTATAAATCACGAGACTGAATTACATACTGTATCAAACATAAAAATCAGGCCAGAGTGCTAGAACGAAAGATGAAAGGTAAATATATAATCAGTTGCTATATCTCAATCATCTACCCATTACACTTACCCTCTCAAAGCCCAAAATATATCGTTCTGAATACTTTAATTACTAATGACTTTATTTATTTATTTTTTGGGGGTTTTGGTTTCACTATGTAGCTCACGCTAGCCTCAACCTTGCAGCAATCCTCCTGCCTCAGCCTCCTGAGTGCTAGGATTACAGGCATGGGCCACTACACCTGGCACTACAGATTTTAATACAATTTTCAGGGCCTACAATTTCTAAATTGCAAGAAGCATATGGGAAAGATTCCTGAAGAAAATATCTTCCACTGTAGGAGATAATTTCATGTTACTGAAACAGGTTAAAAAATTCTTTAGCTTCAGCTCACCAAGTCTCTTCATCAAATTTTAAATAGCCCCTAAATCTACTTTTATGTCTCATCCATCTTCAGCAAGCCTGAAATATCTCCCTTGGATGCTTAGATGATTTGAGGCATGTCTGTCCATTTGCTAGCCCACTGACCAACTTCTGATTCCACTCTTGGGCTTAGGAGATGCTATTCAATTAAAAAAAATTCTTTTTAGTTCCTTATCTGATGTTTTATATAATAAAACTAAAGATTTTGACTTTGCTGCGTAACTACTGTCACTGAGAGTTCCTCCAGGAAAGTGGAAAATGGAGCTGGAGTAGGTCATTAATTTACTAAGAACAGAGAAGTCTCTACCTAATCAACTCTTCTTCCCTGGGAACACTCTCAGAAGGCTTTGTATATCAGAAGCCAACAGAGAGATTTACATTTCTACATGCTGGACTTCAAACTATCATCAAGGAGGGAAAGCCACTTGTAACAGAATGAATTTTATGAATTCTGTGGGGAGGAGAGAAGGACTGAGATACTATACTAACTGGCCACAAGCCTGCCACAATTACTGAACACACAAAATCCCTTTGCATATCAGTACAAAATGATGAAGACTCTCCACTTTCCTGCTACAGTTACAGTGTCATTAAAACACTCATCATCATGTTTGACAAACTGATTCCTTAAGCAGAAAGGATCTGTCCACCTACACCAGGCTATATCTTGGTTGCCCATACCAGGAAAATCATCATCAAAAATCATATTTAAAGTGACTTTTAAAGTAAAAACCCTGAAAGAGGGTTATATTTTTGACATATCTGCATCAATCACTTTCTTCAAATGCACGCTTACCCAGGGAAAACAACATACTAGATTAAACCATAGCTTCAATTGCCTCACTTGGGGAATGACTCTTTTTATGTGGGAGATTCGGAGTTC
Organism: Hystrix cristata; assembly: GCA_004026905.1. Taxonomy (NCBI): domain Eukaryota; kingdom Metazoa; phylum Chordata; class Mammalia; order Rodentia; family Hystricidae; genus Hystrix; species Hystrix cristata. The sequence goes on along the minus strand of PVJO010000619.1, from coordinate 40,435 downwards.
CAGATGATGAGCATGACTTCACATGGAGGAGGAAGAGGTCCAAACTTGCTAATATAAAAGAGGACAACAAGCCTGATGATGAAGGAAAGAGGCAGAAGAGACAAAAGAGCAACCACAGGCCAGCCTCTTAGGCCACAGTGACTGAGACTGTATCATTTAGTTTTGAACCTGTATGGCCTAGGATACTGTCTGATACACTTCAGTCAGGGACTGAAGAAATTCTTTTATTCTTTTTATTTTAAACTGATGGAATTAAACTGTGATATCAAGAGTGATTCAGATGGTGAAACATTCCAGCTTCCTTCAAGCTAGGATGCCTGTCAGAGTGCAGAAGCTCTTTTGTGCCTTCTTTCACCATGCCCCCCTTGCAGGAGGCAGAAAAAGCAAACCCTCGGCAAAACAGAAAGGCAGGAGTCTTACCACTGCAATGGTCACACGCCTGGGCAAACCCTTCACCCTGTGAGCCTTTGGGTATGCTCCCATGGGTACTGCAAGTAACACGACCCTACCTTTCGTGGGATGATACTGCGAGCACCGTGCAAGATAAATGTCTCTAACTACCTTAAAAGACTTTTGTGAACAAGGATATTTCCCATGCACACAAGCTCATGTCTTTTCTCCTGCAATATACAGTGTAGCATATGTGGGGTTTTCTTCTTTAAGGGATGTTTAATATATTTTCATTAGGTTGCTATTGAGCCACTTCCTAGTGATAGATGACCTGGGAATTATGAAAATGGAAAATAGAAAACAGTGCACCTTCTCCCTGTCCCTTCATAGCAGACAACTCAATGACAGTAACCTTGATTAAATACTGAATGTATAACCAAAAGATATGGTTTGTTGGTTAATGAAAGGTAAATCTCAAATGAAATAATATTTAGAGAGATGATACTCCAACCTACAAAATTCTCATCACCCACTTTCTTGAGGGTAACTGGGCTCCCTGCTAGAAACAAGAGTTTTCCGAGAACTGAAAGATTCTGTTAGTCTCTTGCCTTTTCCTCTTCTCAGGGCTTCTCAAAGTATGACTTTGGGAAGTAATGCCATGTCCCAAGTTTCTTATTCTGGAATGATTTTTAGTTTCATTGTATAATACAAGAATCATCTCAGTATCTGAGAAGTTTCCAATATAAGCCCTGTCTGAAAGTTCCAAAACAATCTAGCACATCATCTGTGCTGACCCAGGAATGAAAATATTTGAGAATACAGCCTTCCACTAAACAACCAAAATGATTCTTCTCATTTGCCCATGAAGAGAAGCTCAGCATTATTTATCCTTTCCCCCAACATAGACATTCAAAAATACTCTACTTGTGAATTTAGCACACAAAAGGTAAACTTCAACTGGAAATGCCACAGAGAACTGCCATTATGTTCATAATTCAACCTAGTGTTATTCAATGCAACCTAAGGGGCAGCTTTTGGACAGCACAAAATATGAAGTACACATTTCTGAAAGGTCATAGGAACACTAGGAGACAAGAAGAAAGTGAATGAGTGAAAAATGAAATCAGTGAAGATTTTTACATTAGAAGTCAAAGTTAATACAGTTTCTTACTAACACGGTACCATCGATCTCGCAGAAATGGAAAGCGGTAACATTAAAATAACTTGCTAAATGTTTTGTATGACTGTTTGGATTTTTCCCTCCACAAGGCAGATAAAAGGTTCCCCTTTCCTTCTGTGTATATAATTTGTTGTTTGCTTTAAAAAAGTAATTTCTTGAAAATGTGTGTTCCTTCTTAATAAGAACCCCAGTGACTCAACAGCTAAAAAGGCAGAATCTAAGAGAGTTGGAAAAGATTTAGCTTGGTATTAAATTATATTTCTGTTACCATTAAAATATTTTTCGAGTTCACTATAAATGTTGACATAAATTATTGCTTTAAAAAAGAACATGTGTATGTATTTTTGATAAAATGTCATATTTTGTAAATGTTTCATGTTTGTCTCCATTTTTTATTAGTACATTTGCAGTACACAATGTTTACATTCTTTGTGTAGTTGGTACATGTACACGACACTTCTCAATTCCCCTTTTCATCCTCTTTATCCCCCTCCCTCCATCTCTTGATCTCCTTCCCATCTGAGAAAGATCTATCTCCCTACTTCCTATTACCTATCTTTTATTTTGCTCTTTATTTGTAACTTAGGTTTCTTGTTTAAGAGAAACCATGCAGTTTTTAAGTTTGTGTGTCTGATTTCTTTCACTTATTATTATGGTCTCAAGATGTATCCGTTTTCCTACAAATGACTCAAGTTTATGACATTTCAAGTAGAAAACTAGCTTACATTCTTTCTGAAGAAAAAACACATGAAATTAAGGCCTCGAAGCCAAGGTGACTCAAAACAAAAAAACCAAGTCCTTAAAATTGTTTAAGCAAGCCAGGGAACAAAGTATAAATGAGATTAGAACTTTCTTAGTAACTCTAGGTAAAAAGAATATATATTCAAAGATTATTTCTAAGTTAAATATTTCAGATTTTACTTAATTTACTTAAATAAAAATTAAAAATGTAATACTATCATTCCTAGAAAACAGGAAGATGCCTTGTGCATACTTTTTAAAACCAATAAACTGAAAGAGGAAAATTGAGTCATTTTATTGGTTAAATTACCAAAAAAAAAATTTTTGTTTTGATTTTTTGGGTGCTGGGGCTCGAACTCAGGGCCTTGTGCTTGCTAAGCAAGTGTTCTATCACTTGAGCTAAATCCCTAACCCCTAAATGACCAAAATTTTAAGGGCTGTTGTGCTGGAGTAAGAAGTCACAACTTAGAGTTCTTTAATTCGAAATGGATCAAATTACAAGAAAATGCTGAACTTTCAAAGATGCATACACTTCAGTAAAAAATAACTGTCAAAATTATTAAATCACTTGTACAAATTTTTGAGAAATAAAATCAAAACTGTCATTGAGATACTGATACTACATAAAAGTGTATGGAAACATAAAACTAACTGCTTAAAATAGTTTTTATTTTAGCTTCATATTCAAATAATTAGCTTATAATCTATATTAATATTTTAAATCAGATGTGAAAATTATTTCATCATTAAAGTGTATACATTTGGGCAGATCTATTTTACCAGTCTATTTAAAAATAATTTAAGAAATAAGACATATAAAGATAAAAATCTTAATATGCAGTTTGGTAAAGTTCCAGTCAGTCTTTGAACAACACGTTTATCTATCCAGTAAAGCTTGTGTTAATGTGATGTAAGAGTTTGGCAAATTCAACTTTAATGGACCATAAAAGTGCTTTTGCTTGAAAGTGAGATCATTTTTAAAAATTCAAAGCATGATCACTTTTTCTTTTTTCGTAGGAACAATCTGATACAAGCAGCAAAGCTTAAATAAACTAGAAACATTTCAAATGATCCATAAAGGATTAATAAGCACTGCAGGAAGTCCTATAGGCTCAGCGTATACATTTTCCATCTTTTCCCCCCAGGATGGGCATGATATGAAATTCTAAACAGAACTGAAGTTTCAAAGTCTCTGAATGTTAAAGGGTTATTGTGTTGGGGTGAGAGGTCACAACTTCGGGCTCTCTAATTTGAAATGGATCAAATTACAACGATATTAGGACAAGAATCGTTGGAATTTGGACGTTCAATTAAAAAGGTCTTGCTGATGGTAATAGCCAGTGGTCAGAAGCAAGACTAAGGCAAAAGGAGTAGTGGTAAGCTACAGGTCACTAATATAACAAGAACAAAATGACAGCTATTATTTTGGCAGAGATAATCTATGCTGAAACACAAAACACACACGCACACAATTTCTTTCAATACAATTTTCTTGTCTTCCCACTGACTTCTGTGATTACCACGGAAAGCAGGGTTCTAAACACATTTCTCAATTGAATTCTCAATCAATAATAGTAAAAAATTCAGCTGGAAGATATGGGAAAATGTATTATGGCATTAGTAACTGTTTGCAAAATAGGCTGAACTTATCAAGATGCACAGGACTTGATAAGAATAAACCTCAGCTACCTAAACCAGATCATATTTTTGTCACCCCAGAGCTCAGTCACATTGCTTTTGTTCATCAAACTGAAATTCTTTTCATTCTCTGATTGAATAAACTTCATTCTTAATCCTCATAATTATTCTTTAACAGTAACTATACCTCATTAAAAACTCACTATTTTAAATAAAAAGGTAACAGTACCCTAATGTATAACAGCCTATTTTCTATGAGGGACTTAATGCTAAAATTTCCTTATCTATAGACTCAGTACTGGGTCCTAAATTGAATTTAATAAGACCACAGCTTTTTAGTGAGTGCCCAGATTTAGTCCCGGAGTAAACATTCAAGGCAAGAGGAAAATATTCCTTAGGTTATGTACATTTTAGAATATGTATCGCTTTAAATAGCTGGAGTTTTACTAGTTCCTTGACAGAAACATAGATTATTCATGCTACTACAATGAGATGTACTTCCTTAAAATGAAATGCAAATATTTAGCAATACCCATGAATGTTGGGATCAGTAAGAGAAAAGCTTAAAAACAGACAAATAAAAAAAGAATTTGTCTCAAGTACGGAGTCTTGAGGTTAAAGAACAATTGTCAACCTTTCTTGTACTAGCCTTCTCTGAGAACGGAGGGCCCTTACCAAGGCTTTGGCTATTCTATTGCTAATTCACATTACCAGTAGCAGAAAGGTAAAAGAAATGAAGTTGAAGCTACTGAGATTTCCGCAGTCATAAATTCAATCACTTAATGAACACCTGGTTTTGTTCTTTGAACTTTCTAGTAACTTGATAGACAAGGATGCAAATGGTCACTCTTTATGTGGAGGAGGCTTTTTGAAAGGAGTACATGGGGGCTTTTGCTTTGACTTAGAGAGGCCCAATTTTAAACCTCAGCTCTACAACGTACTATCCTAACACTGGCTGAGCTTCTTTCTACAAGATCCAGCTTCCCTCTCTATAAAAATGGGAAAAAAAATACCATTCACTTCACAGGGTTGCTATAAGAATTAAATGATATCATGTATGTAAAAAATGCTTAGCAAAGTATTTGACAGACAGCTTAAAAATATTATTCTTTCCTCTTTCTCCTGCTCTCCAGAAGTCTACAACCTTACAGGAAACAAAATGGCTTGCCAAACAAAAGAATGTAACTCCAAAAGACAATATTAAAGAAATTGGGGGAGGAAAATTATACATTCAAAGTTCCTTAAGGATTCAGAGCACAAAAACCTTCCACAGTTGTGCTGTCCACAGAATGCTTCCAAGAAGTGAGATAACCTTTGGGTCTTAAAGGTTGAGAATTTAAACCAGACAGAGGTGGCAAGTGGCAAAGACAGTCACAAGAAAACAAGATCTGCCTAGAAGAATGATGATTTGACATTGTTGTTGGATGGAAGGGTCTGCTGGGAGGACAGCTGTGAGTGAGGATGCTCATATGCCTGAACACAGTTTTGCTATAATTCTACAACAGATTTCATTAAGCCACTATAACATCCCAAGTGTATATAAACTGTTTTAAGTTCTGTTCTAGAGTGATATATCAAATAGGATAGGATATACTAACTACAGAGCTTAGGTCAAAAAAATTACCCAAATCAATGTAGTTTATATCCAGTATAATCTAATTCACAGAGAGCAACCATGATTAAAAAATAATGACTTCTGGGAAAACAGAAATGAAAGGGAGATATAAGTGCTACTTATAAATTTAAAAAAAAGCATACAAAAAGGTGAGTGTACTCATACACTGTAACATCAAACACAGGTGTGTAGCAAGAAGTAAGGCCTAGAACAGAGAGAATGTTTAGATTAGCTAAAAAGAGAAAAACTTCTGAATGTGGAAGGTGAGAAGACAGCCCAGCAAGAGATTGCAGCAGTACCATTAATGCAAAATATTCAAAAGATTTTTAAAGCACAGTGGCAGCAAGATAGATTTCTCCAGATACACTGTTTTCGCCTGGGTGACCCGCAGACGACATGTTAGTTCTACAATTTATGACTTTTGGATTAAAGCTGGGAGAGGGGGGTGTCCTTCCAGACATGGAGAGCCTTTAATGACAGCACAGCTATAAAACTGCACAGTGATCAAGAGTTACTGAACTAAGAAAAACCTCAGCAAGTACTCCCTCAATTATTTCGGCCCTTGGGCATTTCGATGGGAAACTACTCATTGATATTATTCTTTTTCCAACATTCATTTTATAGAATATCAAGACAGAGTCAAATGTTGACTTACTATGGTAAATAGAGGGGAAAAAAGCCTGCTTTGATTTCCTTTCCTTTATTACCACCTTGGTTTTGTGTTTTAGAATGTCGACTAGGTTTGAAAAGAGGGTGGAGGATGGGGGGGGATGTGTTCTTCCCTTCAATGGAGACAAAAGATAGCAGCTATTTCATTCGGCTATGTGAGTATGTTGCCTCCCTTAACTCTCTCACCATCACATTAAATTGTTTTCAATAGAGTACTGAAAAACGTATTACATTTTACCTGCTATTCTAAAATAATTAGTAAGCAATTATAGGGAAAGGATAAAAGTAGGGCAAAATGTTTTTGTTTTTTCAGACCAGCTAAAATTTTCAGTTTAAAATGACTAGAGAAGCAAACTGTTAGGTATTCAGAAGGAAAATGTGAATGTTTTCCCAAAGGCATTATTAACAATTAATAATCATTACACTGGTGCCTTGTTTACCTGACCTTGTGTAAATTCAGCAGCCTGATAATTAGACCCATATTTTGCACATTTGTATATTTCCATGCATAGATTTGACTCATTCATTCATCCATTAAAATTTGCTTGACAGACGTAGATGAATAATCAAGCTACAATTTGTATTTACTGGATTATAGAAAATTGCCCAAACTGTTAAGTTCAAGGAAAGCGCATTCTTGTCTCTCTCTTGTGACTGATGTAAAAGCAATTACACACCAGAGGATTGCCCCAAAGCTCTCAGAAGAAGTGGTACTGCTTTTGCAATCTGGGGTCTTTAACGGTATCTTTTTTTCTGCATGTATAGAGACTGTTTGAAGATTAACTCTAACAGAGGGAAGGAAACATCTCAGTGCCTGTAAGTTTATCATGTAACTGGTTACACTGCCATTTTTCAGTAAAAAGTGATGTTTTGACCCACCTTCTACATTCAAAATAAACAATAGTGCATATCTCGCAAGGACACTGCAAAGGCAATGGAAGGACTGAAAAGGAGAAATAAGGCAACTTTTTTTGGATAGGATTATGACAAATATCCATCCCCTACTTCTCCTATAAAACAAACAGCAATAAGACCTGACCAAATCCCTCTGTAATTTAATCAAGCAATGGCACTGTAAGATTTCATTATTAATGTATTTTCACACAAAGGAGCAGAACATATTTTACTGGTCCTTAAATTCTGATGTTCAGTACTAGCTAAACATGCTGTCATGTGGAACTGTATTTTCCACTACAGTATTTATTTTGATTTTGCAGTCACTAACCGAACCATCGCTAATATACGTTTTCTGGTCCAAGGTACGGTATTTCTTTTACACAGCTGAAGATACAACAATTTTGCTGTCTTAAATCCATCTTTTCAAACTGCTTATTTTGATTGTCTACTTTAGAGGAGAAGGAGTGATTCCTGACTTTAAAAAAAGTGTGGCTAACCAGTGTGATCAATTTTTAAAGCTCTTAGATCGTAAATCAAATTTTATAAAAATACACACAAAATGCAAGTATACGTTTTATATAATCTTTGCTGGGGGAATTCATCTCCACAATAGAAAAAGAAATAAGGATTGCTTAAAATCCATCTCCATAAACGTTATAATATCACTTATGCAGGTAAAAATTTGGCTTAAAGCAGATTCTTTGGGCAACAATTAGATAGCATAAGTGTCTTACTTAGAAGTTCAACAAACAGAAAGGTTTCCCAAACTTCCAAAACATGCAATTCATTCATTTTAACATTACCAAATCCTAATTTGTTTTTTGCCAAACAGCCTATCTTTTGTCATGATGGATATCAGACATTAACTTCTGATTACCAAAGAGCCAGGTGAAGCATTCACTTAGAAAATGAGTTGCTCTTATAATGCACATGTTTATAAAATACAGAAATGGAATTTCAGATACTTCTAGTGAGTGTGACTTCACATAAAACCAAGTGTCTGCCAAGTCTATGGCATTGTAATAGGTGTTATTTTTTGGGGGGGGAGCAGTCTCAGGTCAAGAGGCATGGTCCTGGCACGATAAAACAACTCTGATGTAAAGCCACACACAAAAGCCATGTGCCTGACTCTTGGCCTCAACAGAAACAAGGGGGATGGCAGTATAGGGACAGTGTCATAAGATTTTGAAAGAAGAGGCACTGCTGGCCAAAGAGGCAGAGTCTGCCCAGACAAAGCTTTCCCCAGCATGAAAGTTCAATGATTTCTTTTTGGTTTGTTATCTGGTTGGTTGGTTGTGTTTTACAAGATTCCAAGTGTTGCAAATTGCATTTCTACCAGTTTGAAAAAGGGGAGGAAAGGAGTAAAAAAGTATAGCTGTTCTACCAACTGCTAGTGATGGTCTGAGGAAAAAAGTTCTCTAAACTCATGGTCATTCCCTTCCCATAGTTTATTCCTGCAGAGTTGCTTCTACTACCAACTTCAGTCTGTAAATGATACACTGCATTAGTACTGGCCAAACATTTAACTCTGTAAATTGAAAATGATCATTTGGAAAATGGATATAGATGAGAGATTCCCTTTGAAATCAAAGTTGTACAATTCTATAAAGGTTTAGAGTCCTTTGCTGCTGAACTATCTTCTTCTGCCAGTACATTAGGTACACCATAATCACCAATTACATATGGAAGAGGAAGGAAGCTGTAATTGTTAAAGGGCTGGATGTGAGAAGATTTACTGAGGCCCCTACCAAAAGTCTGAATTTCACATTCTAGTATCAGCCACTCTCCTACTTAAACTGATTTTCCCTAACACATCATCAGTGTCACTGAGCATATGATCCATACATGTAACAACTCTCTGACAGGAGGCAAAAGCCACCTAGGTCCCATCACTTGTCCTTCTGTAAGAGTGAATTTGTGCACACTAGAGCTAGGTAAAAAGCACATAAGACCAAATACATGTGGTGTTAAGGGCTTCTCAAAACTGTTTGAATATTTAGTTATCATGGCAACAGGAAAGATATGACTGTCCAGTTTTAAGAGAATCTACAGGACTGGGGATGTAGCTCAGTGGGAGTGATGTGTGGCATGCACAAGGTCCCAGATTCCATTCCCTGCTGAGAGAGAAAGAGAAAGGGAAACAGAGAGAGAAAGAAAGAGAATGAGAATGAATATGCATCAGCCGAAGCCAGTTAGTTTTCTAGTCATGGTGTGGGTTATAGGGAAGAGTGCTATTAAATTAAAGATCAACACCATACCTTTGTTTCAAGCAGCAAGCAAGAAATGCAAAAAAATTCTTAAGGTGAAAATATGCACTGTGTATATGTGTAATGTAAGAGTAAGTTTAACTGCTTAGAGATTTCAAAGGAGGGGGTTGGGGATTTAGCTCAGTGGTAGACCACTTGCCTATCAAGCACAAGACCCTGAGTTTGATCCCCAGGACCCTCCTCCCAAAAAAAGAGATTCCAAAAGTGACTTAAATTTAGATAACGAGAGATTAAAGATGACATTTTAAACTGCGTGCAGTGGTGCATGCCAGTAATTCCAGCTACTTGGGAAGCTGAGGCATGAGGATCCCAAATTCTGGCCCAGCCTATAGAACTTGGTGATACCCTGTCTCAAAATAAAAAGGGTCTGGGTATGGGGATGTAGCACAGTGTTTCCTGAGTTCAATCCTTGGTACCACAAAAAAAAAAAAAAAAGACATTCTAGAAAATACATATACTAGCTGTAGAATCATTAATAATAAAATATAAGAATTGGCTATTGGCTATTCCATCAAACATAAATACTGTACCCACAGTTTTTCTGAAGGTTCCAAAAATCACACACTTGCTTAAGTAAACAAGTCCTGTCTGCCATGTCCCTGGCACTATGCTTTGCTCGGGTGACATGAAGCTAAACACAACACTATACAGCACAGCTCATGGCCTATGAGGAAGACAGTCAACCACCTCGGTGGTAGATGGCATCGCAGAGGCGTGTACAAAGGGCTACGGGAGTATAAAGGAGAGAATAAGACATTCTGCTGATAGAGTTAAGTGAGGAAAGCTTTCCAGAGAGGGTGCCACTGAAAGCAGAAGAATTTCACAAGGGAAGGCGTTATGAGCGGTAGGGTAAGGTCCTAGACAGAAGACACAGCAGAACTGAAAGCACAGAAAGAGCAAAGCACATGGGATCTGTAAAGAACACCAAACTCTCTGGTGTTGCAGGCACATGCCCTGCAGGGGACAGTGAGGATGCAAAAGAGGGTAGAGAGGTTGGCCTGGGCTCTAATGCAATGCTTCGTGACTTCTGAATTTTAATCTGCAAGAAACAAGCAACCACAGGCTAAGTTTTCAAGCTGGAAGAAGACATTCTACTCTGATTTGGAAAGATAATCTAGAAATAGTGTGGAAAATGAAATGATATGGGAAAAGATCAAGTCAGAGAGATCAATTAGAAACCTAGAGAGATGACCAAGGACTAAATTAAGGCAGGGAAATAGAACAAAAGGCAATGTGAGAGGAAAAACAACACACTATAACACCATACATCCAATGTGCAAAACTTCGTAGGCTTCTCTTACCCTGGGTTGGTAGATACTGAGGTCATTGCTCTACATACATCAAGAATATTGAGGGGCTAGGGATTTAGCTCAGTGGTTAGAGTGCTTGCTTTGCAAGCACAAGGTCCTGAGATCCCCAGCACCAAAAAAAAAAAAAAAAAAGAATATTGAGAAAGGGATTAGGTAAGAAAATACTCTGAAAACAGCAATGTACTGTGTAATATATGATGTATATTAACATAGTGGGACCCTCTCCTTTTAATGCCACTTATCTCTTTCTTGAAGACACTTTTTACTTTTGGTAGGTAAGAACAGAAAAATAATCCGGTGTTTAGGGAGGAGGATCCAAACATCCATCTGTAGTCCTGACAGCACCTATAGATGGATACGATAAGTAAAACTAGATCGCAAAAATTTTTTGATAGTTCTTCCATGAACTGTATACTTTTATTTATTGGTACAATATCTGTAGTATATAACGTATTCATTCCTTGTGGGGGAATTACATTAGTAGGTGTACGTAATACATCTTAATTCCTTTCTTCATTACCTTTCCCTTCATAGGGTGTCACTACATGGTTTTATCTGGCCTTGAACTCACTATGTAGCCAGGCTGGCCTCAAACTCACAGCAATCCTTCTGCCTTGGCCTCCTAAGTACTGACATTACAGGCATGTGCCACCATGCCAGGCTGGTTGGCAAGATTTTCAAACTTCCCACAGGAACCCTGAAGAAGTCCAAAACATTCAAAAGATGGACAATCTGATACTTCACTGAAGTTCCTACATATTGAAAAAGTTGCAGAGTCTCATTTCTCTTATCTGATCCTAGGAGGAACACTAGGAAATGCAAAACAGTCTAGGGACTGTCCTATTTTGACCTTGGGACCATGCTCATGGAATGTTAGGCCTGTACAAAAACTAGGCGCTTCCTCCAGATGGGAACCTTAAGATAGATTTTTTTAAAAAAGTGTTGATGAATCATAGTCAAGGTTGGGAAGGTGATGACAGTATTGCGGCTCTTAGAACCACTTTAAAAGGTTGAAAAGACTGTGACTCCTCAGCATATGCAGAATCAGATAATATAATGACATCATTATATGGGAGTTCTCCAAAAAAGAAACAGGGAGGATGACACTTATATACACAAATACTCTTCACTTAGGTTTATAAGTCACATCCACAACAGAGAAGAGACAAGGTTGAGCAATGCCAATTATCTGCCATTTGTCAAGTGTCAGCAATACACCAGAAGGCTTAATAAGGATGGTAAACTCTCACTAAAATATGAAAATATTAAAAGATGCAATGAGGTTTTTGCTTTTACAAAATTATTTTTGGATACAGGATAACTCATTTTGCTTTAAAAGTTTTATTCCCTTCTCATTTATAAGTATACAAGCAACTTGATACAGGTGTGAAAGCATATATATCTTTTATTTTCATATGTAGCCAACATGAATAACATTTTAAAATACTCAAAGGGTTTTTGTTGTTGTTGTTCCGGAAATCAAACCCAGGGCCCTGCGTATGTTAGGTAAGTGCTCTATCACTGAGATAAGCCTCCAGTCCAGTGTTTTCTACCTTACAGTAGAATCTATCAAGATGTGCTGATGAACTTAGAGTCACATGTGAGAACTTTTAAAAATACTGATAACTTTTAAAAATACTGATACCCTGTCCCCACTCCAGAAATTGTAATGTAATGTTCCAGAGAAGACTAAGTCATCAAACAGTCTTTAAGAAAACCTGCCAAGGTTGAGATCAACTGCCTTTGCCTGGTAAACAGACAAGCATATGACTAAAAAAATGTTAAGAGTGAAGAGACATTCTAAATGTGGTCTTCTTAGAATGTTCCGTGTATCATAACATGGTCTCTTTGGTTTCCCATAAAAAAATATAGAAAGTTCAAATGACTGGGACAATATCAAGATATCTAGTATGCAGGTACTTAATTCCAAAATAGGAACTGTGTCTCCATTATCCTCACTCATTGGTAAGGACAATATTACAATTCACTGTTTTATGTCTCCTTTTGAAAGCAGCTTTATCGTTTTGATAAAACAATACATGTCTACTGTGAAATATTCAAATAGAGAAAAGCAATGTAAAAAAATAAAAATTACCTACAACTTTCATCACTCAGATAGGATTTTTATAGTGTATTAAACATCCTTTGAGAAATCTCTCTAAGGATGTATATACACACATATATTTATATAAATCTGTTCACTTTACAAATGTGACATTACATATAAAGCTGATATTTTTAAAACTTTGCAGTATTATGTGGCCAAACATATGGACCAATAAATAGAGATTTACAAAATAAATTTTAAGGGCTACATATTGATAATGCATTTATCTAAGTTATTTTTATTTTTAACATTTCATGCGTCCTCATACCCTTTTGAGAACCAAATGATTCACCTGCAACTTTCTGAACTACAGAAATACCAGTACAAAAATTATATTATTTCCATATTTTATAGTATGCAATTGGAAACCCAACTTTAAGACAAAATATAATAGCACCTTTCAAAATGACTCCTTAAGTATCAATCTAACAAAATACACATAGGACTTATATGCTGAAAACCACAAAATGCTAATGAAAGAAATCAAAGACGAACTAAATAAATGAAAAAATAATGTTCATAGACAGGAAGAGTTGACATAATAAAGATGTCAATTCTTCCCAAAATAAATTTAATACAACTTCAATAAAGATCCTACCAGGACTTTTTGTTGTTGTTGATCAAGACATGCTGACTCCAAAATTTACACAGAAACACAAAAGAACTAGAATAGCTAAAACATTTTTGAAAAAATAAAATGGAGGAGGAGGAATCACATTACATAAGACTTAGGATGAAGATAGAGTAATCAAGACAGTGGTATTGGCAAATGGATAAGCACAAAGATCAGTGGAAGAGAATAAAGGGTCCAGAAATAGAGCTACACAAATATGTTCAAATGTGTTTTTACAATGGTACAAAAACAATGCAATGGAAGAAGGACACTCTTTTCATTAAGGAGTGTCAGAACAACTGGATATACATAGACCAAATGAAAAAACTGAGCCTTGTCCTAAGCCTCACACCTTACCCAAAAATTAACTCAAGATGGATGACAGCTTTAGATATAAAATCGGACTTCTTCAACATGAGATGAAAAGCACGATCTATGAAACAAAAAATTAATATATTGTACTCGACCAAAATTAAAAACTTTTACTCTGTGAAATACACTATTAAGAGAATAAGGCAAACAATATACTGGGAGAAAGTACTTGCAAACTGTATACTCAACGAACGACCTATATCTAAAATACATAAAAACTGAATAGTAAAAAAACAAACAACTCAAATAAAAAATGTGGTACAACTAGAGACACTTCACCAAAAAGGATATAAAGATGGCAAGTGAGCACATGAAAAGATGCTCAACATCACTCGCCATCAGAGAAATATAAAACTGAGATAGATACCACTCCATATCTATGAAAATAGCTTTAAAAAATGCCAATAATAAAGTGTCTATGAGTACGCCCAGTAATTGGAATGTGCATATGCTGCTGATGGGATGAAAAATGACACCACCATTCTGAAAAATAGTTTGGCAATGTCTTAAATGATGAAACGTATACTTCCCTTATGAGCAAGTAATCCTACTCCTGTGTGTTCATTCTAGAGAAATGAAAATTTATGTTCACATAAAAACCTGTATATGAATGTTCATAACAGCTGAATTCATAATTCCCCCAAAACTAGAAACAAACTATCCTTCAGTGGGTAAATGGACCAACAAATGGGTACAGCCACACAGGAAAACACAAATTTCTAGTGATGAGAAGCAGAATTAGGAGTGGGAGGGAGAGTGAATTATGAAGGAGTAGCAGGAAGGAGTTTTTAGGGGATGGAATTGTTTTGTACCTTGATTATGGTAGTGGGCACATGAATCTACTTATGAACTAGAATTGAACTGGGTAGATTAAAATGGATGCATATCTGAATATGGGAAAAATTAGTTATCCCTTTAAAAGACTTACTACCTAGGTCTAATTTCTAGAAAGCAGGAGTAGTGGATATAATTACTTGAGGCTGTTCATGTTGAAGGGATTTTTGCTTTCCTGATCTAAGTATAGGAAGTAGTGAGTTGAAGATATGACAGCTTTCTTTCCCAAATCCTCACAGTTAAAATGCCTCATGATAAAACTCCAGCAGGAGTGTTAAGATTTTTCTTTGACATTCTTTGGGGAAGCTGTCCTCAGAATTTTGTTTTATATTTAAACATTAAATACTTACCCACTCCTTACTAAGCACAGAAACATACAGATTACAGTTTCATTCTGCACCTCTCTGTGATTGGCAGCCTATGGCAGCATATGGAAGATAATGCCAGAAAATACGACCCTATTCTGCATCTTGACTGTGGTGGTAGTAGTTACATGATTTTATATCTTTGTCAACACTCACAGAGTGAATTTTACTGTATGTAAACTTAAAATTTCAAACTGCAGCCAACCCCCCCCCCTTAAAAGGCAACATATGCTCACTGGAGAACACTCAGAACAGAAATATGAAGATGAAAAGTAAAATCACCTATATTCCTACCACTCAAGTTAGTCATTATTAACATTTTCGTGTACTTATTTTTCTAATTATTTCTTTAGACAAATGTCTTTATGTACACAGTATTTTTATCATATAAATGAATTGTTCCTTATATGCTAATTTGTTTTCTCCTCCTTAACATTTTTCTCATTTTTTCCTGTGTCTTTTTTTCCATTTCCTTTCCATTTCTTTGGTGGCACTGGGGCTTGAACCCAGAGAGTGCTGAGCTACATCCCCACCCTTTTATTTTATTTATTTATTTATTTATTTATTTATTTTGGTGGTTCCGGGGATGGAACTCAGGCCCTTGTGCTTGCAAGGCAAGCACTCTAATCACTGAGCTAAATCCCCAGCCCCTCCATCCTTTTATAATATTTTGAGATAGGGTCTTGCTAAATTGCCCAGGCTAGCTTCGAACTTGCAATCCTCCTGCCTTTCTGTCTCTTTATTCTCACAAATATCATTTCAATTGACTGCAATTTATACTATGCCATCGACAGACCATAATCTATCATTTATTCCTAGATATTTACATTAAATCCAATTTTTCACTATTATAAAAAATTATTCCTCAATGTAAATTCTTGCACATAAATTTTAGGATAAATTCCTTTAAGATAAACTGCTAGAGCTGAAAGTGAAGGCTTTGAAACCCACGATTATTTTCAGGATATTACTAAGACATTATTGGTCTTTTCCACTGGGTTAACATTTGCATTAATGGTACAAAATCAATGATGGGTAAAGCACTTGGCACATTAGCATCAATCAAGACAGTAGTCTCAAACTGTACTATTAGTGATTGTATTCCTCACCATCAGGCACTCACAATAACAAATAAATAACTAGACCAGTTTCACTTAAGAATGTCTTTGCAGCAGAGTGTGGTGGTACATGTCTGCAATCCCAGTTGTCTGGGAGGCTGAGGCAGGAGGATCACAAGTTCAAGCCCAGCCTGGACAATTTAGCAAGTCTCTCTCTCAAAATAAGGGGTGGGGGAAGCTCAGTGAGAAGGTTCTGGGTTCAATCTCTGGCACACACACAAAAAAGGAATGCCATTGACGAAAGTAAAATTTTAGTATAATTTAACCCCTAAACATATATACCTTATTAGTATGTGCCCAGGAAAAGCATTTGTGGAACTGAGCTGGGACCTGAGCTAACTGCTTTGTTGAAAGATCACTATTTCAATACTGAACTAACTGAGCTGATCACTTCAAGAAAAAACTGACAATATTTGTTACCAACGATAAAATTCCAGCTTTCAACAGAGTATTTGTATAAACCCCAGAAGCTCAACAGTTTCCCAACACGTAAAGACTTCTCTAATGAGGCTGGTGGTGATACGATCAAATATGGTCTTTAGCCCACTGTGGTGGCACACACCTGTAATCCCAGGTACTAGGAAGGCTGAGGCAGGAGGACCACAAGCTCAAGCCTAGCTCGGACAACGTAGTGATTTTGTAAGACTGTCTCAAAATAAAGAATAAAGACTGAGGATTTAGCTCACTGTAAAATCCCCGGGTTCAATCCCCAGCACAACCAAAAAAAAAAAAAAAAACAAAACCCACAAACAATAACAACAACAAAATAAAAAAAAACCTTTAGAAATTATACAATAAAATGTGTCAACATTTGGAAAAAATATTAGTGAGTCAGTGAACAAATATTTTCTAAATGACCAATATATAATGTTACAAAATCATACATGGGTAAATGATCTCAAAGTACAAGACAGAACAATGGATACTAATGTACCAGAGTACAAAAGGATTATTGATATGTTTTCAGAATCTACACTGCAAATAACTTCATTTCAAAGTTTGGTGTAGTGACCAAAAATAATAATAATAATAATAATAATAATAATAATAATAACCACAAAAACCGGAAGAGCCTATTAAAAATGCTCTTTCCAACTACATAGTTGTGTAAAGTTTAATTTTCCTCATGTATTCCTACCAATGGATCACAAGGATGGGATGTAGAAGTGGATATGAGAATCCAGCTGTTTTCTAAGCCAGACATGAAAGAGATTCATGAAAATGTCAAATAGTGCCAATGTTCCTACTACATTATTTTGCTGTGGAATAAAATTATTTTTCATAAAGTATTTTTGTTATATAATAGGTTTATTGTTACTTATGAATAGGTTAATAACTTTGTTAAACTCTCTTAATTTATAATGAAATATGAATGCATAAAACCCACATAAATGAAAACTCTTTGGCATCTTCAATACTTTAAAAATGTGCAGGGGTCCCACAAATCAAAAGGTTTGAGAACCACTGTGTTATACTAGTGCCCACAATCAGCAAGAGAACCCATTTTTCTGGGAAATTGCAAACAGGTGTCTCCTGACTCTGGCCTCTCCTTTGATCTTTATTTGCTGATCAATGCCTGGGAAGTGGCTTCTGTACATTAGGAGATAGAAAGCTGTGCTTGGGAGAAACTGCCTCCCTAAGATTAGCTGTGACTTCATCCACACTGTTTTGAAATTCTTAGTATACATATAGATGTAATCCTTGGGCAGTTTTCTTTTTCTCCAGGTACTTTTTGCCAAGATTCTTGAACACATCTTTGCTGGTGGATGGAGTCTGTACTCCTGCCAGGCTGAGCTCCTGAAAGCTGGGCTAGACTTCCAGCTGCATCAAGAGCTCCTCAAACAGGGAAAGAATTCTGAGCACCTGTGCAGTCTGGAGGCGACTGGACCCCTTACAAGAAACAAGCTGGGTGGGCTGCTTCAGAAAACCACCCGCCCTAAGAATTATATGCTGGAGCACAGTAAAAACATACATATACATGTGTGTGTATTTTTTTTTTTTAAATTGGAGGAAGTGCCAAGAGTCAGGTAAATTTTGAACCAGAACAAAAAGTTAAGACATTGCTTTTCAAAAGCAAGCAAGGCCAACACACTGTAGGTCAGCGATGGTGAACCTTTTAGAGCTTTCAATGATACAAAGAGCCCACTGTGGCACAGGTGCCACACATTCACCACCACATGCTGTAGATGTGGGAAGGAACACATAGTAAAGCTATCCCTGACTCATGCCCAGCAGAAAACAAACCAGTATCTATCATTTAGAAAAGAGAGGTGCTTTAATTTTTATCAGTTGTAGCATTTTTAATCCAGGCTTTGAGAATTTTTCTATGGTGCCTCAGAAAGGCAGCTGAATTAATCCCCTTCCAAACAGAAATATGGCTATTCCATTTACCATAAAACTAAGCTGGAAAGGATCATCTGGAAATTCCCATTGCAATTATCTGCAAAGGATCCATTTCCACCTGTGAACCATAATGTGTGCTCTACAGGCAGACCAAATAGGAAAGACAGCCATCGTCTAGGACGTTCTCTTCTTCTCTTGTTGACATGTGGAACAGAGAACTGATAGTTTCACTTTGTTCCCTGAAGTCAAGAAGGTCAACGGTGTGAAAAATCTCACTTCTGAAAGGTTAAATGAAATCTGTTCTGGTTCAATTTCTTACTTCACTACAAGATAGTAGCTCTAGATGACTGAAGTTAGTCCTGGAGTTGAGTTTCTCCTAAATACACAAGGTTAGAGAAATCAAACTGAAGAAAGGAATTCTACTGGTTTGGCACAAGTAGTTTTCTGTTTTCACCCACTTGTTTTCAGATATTTGACAACTCCTATGGCATTTCATCAGCATTTCAAAAAGCCTCCAATTTTCCCTTCAGAGGCAAACTGTAGCAAGAGGTGCTGAAAGCCAGGTTCAACACATGTGCTTCCCTTCAGTGGTTGGATTAGTCCATTGCTGGGTGGCTGTGCTCCGACTGGCCTTCTGGACTCGTGCTCCAGCCAGCTCGTGACCCGGCCTAGGCTGTAATGCTAATGCCCAGGGCTCTTTGTCCACCTTTTGTAAGACTGACTGCAGCTGAAGATGGTGGGTAGTAGGCAATCATAACCAACTGTCTTGCCAGACATTATGGGCCAAACTTGAGATTTGGATTCCCAAATCTGGTCACAGTCTAGCTGCTATGTGTGACGTCGGAGAGTCATTTGATATCAACGACCTCTCAGAATATTGTGAACACATTAAATAAAATTTACCAAGCACCTACTAGTTTAGGCACAATACTACATTCTGGGCCTTGAAGGGAGTTAGCACTCCCTTCAAAGGAGTGAAAAGGCACCTTAGTGTCTTTTTCCTAAGACTGACTATGAGACCTATTCATGAACAATGAAAAGGAAACTTCCATATTGGTAAACTGAAAGGAGAGCCAGGAGGAAGCACAGCATGGTACAGTTCTGACTCGGTGGGATAGGGAGAACAGCAAGAAAACCTACAGCAGGACACCTCAGAAAGTCAGAGGCCGCAGGGTACTGGCCCAGGTCTAAATTTCTGGGAGTTCTGCTTAAACTATTTTGAAGGAACACAGCCAAGTCATGTTTATGTGCTATATCTCTCATCAGAACAATGAACATTCAAAATGGGCTTCTCTGTGTGTGCAGTTCTAAGCGCTTTAAATACATTATCCTGTATACTACTCATTCTGACTTTATAGGGCAGGGCTTATTACTATCATTTCATAGACTGGGAAACTGGCTTGGGGAAGCTCAGTAACTAACCCAAGTTACAGAGCTAGCAAGAGACTGGACAGGGACTCCGAACTAGGGGTATGAGTACAAATCAAAATGTTGCAAGGCTAGCAGTGGCTGGTCTGGTAGTTGATGAATGAGTACTAAGCTTCAGAATGTAGAGGACGGAAAGGCAAAGTCGTAGCTACAATCACCTCCACTTCCAACAAAAGCTTGAGGAGGATAGATTTACCCATGTAGGGAATGACATGGACAAGTGAAAGACTATGGTCCAAGCTCGGGTATTGCTAGTGGTTCAGGGTCAATTCTCAATAGGCCACTTTTCTCTGTGGTCTGGATGCCTAAAAATTTGGTGTGGGTCCCATTTTAGCTCCTAGAGATAACACTCTAGTTCAGAGCCTCCCCAAACAAGGTCTGTGCCATAAGGTTATGATTAAATGAAATCAAAGATAAAGAGGTATTCTAATAAATATGCAAGGTACAGGTAAATATTGGTTATTCTGTAACGGGAAAAAAAATCAGGTAGCACATAAAGCTATTATGTGGCCTTATCTGCTTAATTAGAACAACTTTACAGTAGCTAA
>PVJO010000619.1:0-15000 GCA_004026905.1 Hystrix cristata | reverse complement strand
CCCCATAGATAACCTTCATTCCCATCCAACTGTTCATTAAGGGCAGCACAACGTTACTCACTAAAACTTTCCAGAGTTCCCCAAAATGCAGATAAAATTAGTATTTTTTAAAAAATCCTCAGGCAAACGTACTTGGCTTTTTTGGGGGGAGGGGGCAAATTATTCTATGCCAAAATCACAATACTGGAACCTGTTTTCACTCCTAATGAAACAGTTCTATGGATCTATTGTAAGTATAATAGATCCATCCTAATGATCCATCCTAATGATCTAATACTTGTCCTTTACATCATGAATTGTACTTCTTGTTATATGAAATAATCTCATTATTTCACAGGAGTCGCTATACAAGAAAATGTAATGTTATACGTTAATTAACATGTAGGTAGAAAGTACAGAATGATACTGGTAAAGGATATGGGTCTTACTAGAATTTGAGCATTTCTTGACAATACCTTGTCAATGTAGCTTCTTTAAAGAAGATATGGTGAATTTTCAAGTAACAAAATTTGTTTAGATGACAAATAAGGTAATGAAACACTAAGAAAAATCAAAATGGGAAATGCGGGGTCTTTTTAATTTTAGAAGAGATAAAATTCATATGAAATGTACTCAAAATAAAAACTTTGAATTAAAGCTAAGACTGTCCACTCACTGTTCTGGGTTTTTTACTACATATTAATGAAAATTAGACCCTCTCTTTAAAATCCCAGACAAACTCCACTTACATATAAAAGGTGTTTATTTTGATTTCCTCAGAAAACTAGGCTAGGAAGCAGTTTAGACTGCCACATAAACACAAAGTATTAGGTATCAGGCAGTTTATTAAAATCACCACCTATGATTTTACAGTTGTACTTGCCCAAGACAGGCAATACTGATTTTTTTCCTTGTCTGTGACTTATTTAGGTAACAATTAACAAAAAAAAAATTTTCCTCATTTTGTTTTCATCTTCTGTAAAAAGCAAAATTTCATTGTTTAAAATACTGGTCATTAATGACAGAGATGACCGTGAGAAAATTGAATCATCATTAGGCTAATATGCCAAAATTATATACTTTGCCATTTTTTATTAATAATACTTCACCAAGAATTCTTTCTAAAGCTTCTTCAAAATTTTATAGTTTCATAAAAATAAATAAAACAAGAACTAAACCTCAATAAGTTGTGTAGGTAAGAAAAACCTCATTATAAATACTTACCTCGTAGTACTTTTTAATGCATCGTCTAATGTCCATGATCAATTTGTTGCTCAGCTGTGCTACAAAGGTCAGAGGTGAAGCCTTACAATCAATATTACTGCAACGATGCAAGCTTGGCTCCATATCAGTTCCCTACAGAAGTTAGGACAGACGTGCACAAAAGGTTACTGCCAAGTTATAAAAGGTTTTTTTTGGTGCTAAAAATTTACATGCTTCCTGCTGTAAATTCTTAATTCATTTTATTGGTGAGTTTTAAACTCTATTTTCTTAACTACTTTCTTCACAAAGACCCCTTTAGTCACACATACCTTCCTTCTTTGCCATAATCATAATGGAGTAAAGTCAAAGGGAAAACTCTAAAATCATTTCTCCTCTGAAAATACCAGTAAAATCATGTTACTAGAAAGAAACATCCTTAAGAGATACTGATCAAAATTTTAAATTTGTACTCATTCATTCTAAACTTGAAGATACAGCAAAAACGTTTATGACATTAGTTTTCATCATAACAGCTTAATTTTAAGAATAAAAGCTAAAACTTAAAAGTTGTGTGTCACAAAAGCAGTATCGCTTATTGTGAGATGTGCAAATTCAAAATTTCTGCATTTTTCCAAAAAAAAAGAAATATAGTGGGGGAGAGAGGCAGGAGAAGTAAAAATATGAAAGAATAACTATTAGTATCTGGAGAAAGTGTTTTGTTATGTTGTGTTTTGTTTTAAACAAGGACAAAGCAAATATACAAGAAAACCGCTGGGATTTCTGAAGCATTTGTTTTCCTTCTGGATACTTTAAACATCTTAGTTTCCTGCTCCAATCTGGTACACAACCCTACCCACTATGCTAAGCAATTCCAGGTGGAAGAGATTTTAGAGCTTGACATCGGCTCTTCCACAGTTAGCGCATCTGCAAGTTGTCAAGCCTCCATGCAATTAACTATCTTATTTACAGCTGTAATGAAGCAAAACTCAAGGATTTAGCAAGTATTGCTGATCTGTGTCTGCCTCTTCCTTGCACTTGCTTCCAAAGACTGCTTTGTTTTGATTTAAAAAAATGCAAAACATCTGCTGTTTGTCCAAATTAACTTAAAATAATTACTTTTAATTTAGATAAAGGATGTCTTTTCTTTTGGTTTCAAGGTTTTACAGTTCTGCTGCCTACTCATTTGCCAATGGCTAGCACATGTACAACACTAGTGGGATCAAGTAAACTGGCCAAGGGTCAAGTTCTGATCCAAGGTCAATGATATATTTTTTGGCAGTACTTCTTGAATGTCTCCCTGTGACTTTTTAAATGTCTGATATGCAAAGACAGCAGAAAAGATAAGAAAAGTACCTTTGACAAAAAGGAGGTAAGTAGGATGTGTAAAGATAAACAAAAACTTTCCCAAAACACTTAGTTCCCATTAACTTGATTTAAGATAAAGGAAAATATTGCTCTAAGTCTTAATGAATCAGGGTTGGGAGTGAGCAAATACAGGTTACTAATTAAGGAATTACAATAAAAATACTTTAAAATAATTAGAATTTTTAAGTTATTCCATTTTAAAAGCAAGGTCAAGCAGTCTAGGAAGGCAAAAACAATATTTAAGCACATCCAATTAAACATTAAAGGAGAAATAAACTGCAAGGAGAGAATTCATATGATGCTAAAATTCTTTAATGCCATGAAAGCAACATTTAGGTGGGTGTTTTCCCTTTTATATTCCCTGTCGCATAGGGGACTAGAGGAGGGCAGTTTATACAAGTTCACCTATAAAATCAAAGAAGAAAACAAAAAAGAAATAACTAACCAAGCCATCAAAGACACTATCATAAATATTCTCGGTTCCACATGCAGGACATGGACATTTGAATTTTTCACAGTCCCTGTACTTTTCTTCATCAGTGAGCTGTGCTGGACCACCAAGTAGAGCATCATTCTCTTCGTCTTTATGATAATGATGAACTCTAAACTGGGTGGGGTCAAGTCCTAGTTATGTAAAACAAAAAACAAATTCAGATGAGTACTTATCCAAAACATACTCCAAAGAAGAAAACTCTCACAAAAGAATAATTTTTACATTCATATGCATATATATACAACTAGTTAAACCCAAAGATAATATGAACAAGGGACTTCTCTTTTTATAAGAGATTACTTTATAAATCAAACAAGTAATTGCAACAATGCAATGCACAAATATGCCACTGGACGTTGGGTTCAGAAGCAAGTACTTTTATGAGATATTTTTATTATTTTCTTAAAGTTACAATGAAAAGCCTCAATGAAATGTGCACTGTTATTAAGAAACACTCTTAGTGTCACCATTAAACTGAAAACAGAATAAAAATTCCATTAAAGAAAACAGGTTCACTGCCATTACAATTCTTTCAAGTGCAGACACAACTGCTAACCCTGATTTCAATGCAGTGGTCGATTTCATCTTGGCTCAATAGTTAACAGCAGGTAAGTTGCAATCTAATTCAGTGGTTAAAATTCAGTAGCAGTATCTGAGACAAAATGCAACATTTTTTTTTTTGAGGGGGAGGTGTCTGGAATTTGGAAATTCAAAATATGTGCAAAAACAATGGCTCTACATATTCTGTAGGCTAAAATAACCCTGATAATCCAGAAACCAAACATACCTTCCATATTTCAATTGTAACATTAGAAATCAATCAATGCATAATTTATGCTATCTTGTTTTTACACACTATTAAAAGAGACTTTTAGGCCCACTGATGTTCCCCTTTTCAAAACGTATCTGTCAAAATTACTAAGTGAATTTATACTGCAAGATAATTATCCCACATTATTTTCTTAAAACTTCCATATTATTTTCTTAAAACTATCGCAGCAATCCCTAAAGTTGTAGGTTTTTGGAAATCTAAGGGAAGTTATCATGTTTATTTTAGTATAAACATAAATAAGTAATATAGTTCACTGAGCAGAAAGTTAACAAATACCAAAATACATAAACACTGTTTTAATCTATCAACAGCTGCACAGGTAGATAATCTCACAGTTGTATCCAGAACCCACTGACAAAATCCTAAATCCCTTTTGGTCAGTCATCAAATGACATCTAGTAATCATAAATATGTGAAGGCCAATTTTTCACACAATGGAAAGATCCCAAAGAATAAAATGACAGAGGTAGAGTCTCAGTTTTCTCACCTGCAAAATACAGGTAGCGTCACTGACCATACAGTTATGAAGTTTATATGAGACAATAAAAGACAAACCTAGTTCAGTGGTACTTATGTTATGATGAAAGCACTCAGTAATTGCCACTTGGATGAAAAATAGAGAATATATATCATTTAATCCAGTCTAAAATCACTCCAGATTATTTAGAAAAACATATGAAACACATGCTCAATTCTACAAAAGAATAGTTACTCTTTGTAGGAATTTAAAGTATTTCCTACAGTGATAGTATAGGAAGGGCAGAGAAACTGAATGACACCATGCCATGAATAAGGCCATTTCTTTTCGGTAAGCAGTAACTGTTGCTAACTCATTAAACTCTAGTTGTGAATTCAAGTATATTCACACAATGCCTTGTTTTATCTGCAATTATGACAAAGCAGCTTCACCTTTTCTCTGACTGTATAATTATCAATCGATTTCCCAGGCTAATACTCATCAAAAAGTAAAGAAAAAAATTAAAGGCAAGATTTTTCTAAAAGGCAAGCTTCTTTCACAATCCAGAAAGCAAGGAACACAATGATGCTTTGCTCATACACAAAACTGACTGTTCTGTGCGAAGGAACCAACAGGATCTGCTCTCTACCCTTCCCCACCAGCCATGGCTCTCTCAGTGCACCCAAGTGCAGGAAACTGCCTGTACTGGCTCAAGGCAGCCTGTGTGCAGCATAAGCCAAAAGTGGTCGCAGCCCATTTTGCTATTACAGAGAAATGCCCAACAACTGGCTGAAACTTGTGAATACCAGTGCTAATGAAAAACATATCTATTCTAAACGTCCATTTTCACAAATGGCTTTTATCTTCCCATGACAGTAACAAAGCCAAATGGCCAAGCTAATTACTTCAGATTTATTCTCAAGTGGAATTTTTTTCAGGTGAAGGGGCTTCAAATGAGGCACTCTCTTGGTCCTAGTTCAATGTTAAATTTTAAAAATGTAAAGGGAAGAGAAACTGTAATGACCTTAAAATATTAGGTATGTAATGATCCTTGTACAAGTTACTTGAATACAAAAACATCATTAAAATGTAATTTTCCTGAAAGGACAATTATAACTCAATAGGCAAGTCAAAGAAGACTAAATTATTTTTTAAAAATATAATGCCATGTGAAAAAAAATGTACTAATGCTGACAGAATCCTGTTTGAAAAGACAAAAATCCAGGCTCAAACCAACCCTGAACTTCTTCAACATATAAATTTTTCCTAATCCTCATGAAATTGGTAATAGCAGTCTATTTCGAAGTTTCAGCAGACTTAAAAGTTTTATTGCTTATACCACAACTCATTAAGGCTGGAATGAAACACAACAGGAAAAAAAGTATCCAGTGCTGCCACCTAGAGGTAGAGATTTTGAATTTTAAAGTATACAAAACAGAGTTGCTACATAAAGCTCTTTTTCTAAAGTATTGTCACTCCAAAAGTAAACACTTCTGTCAGAAATGACATTAAAGCAAAATCTTCATCATCACACGTTCCCTACATGCATATACATCGCATAATTAATATTAAGCTGCTCACCACAGAGTGCATAACTACATTAGTCGTGGAACAAAAAATGTAAAAACGGCATTCCAAATTCCTTACCTCTTCTACTGGGAACTTTCTCTGAGCAACTGGCTTAAAGGAAACAAAACAAAAACAACAACTTTATGCCCCATTTGAGAAAAGAAACTTCCACTTCCACTAGACTAGCTTTTGATAGGTGACTTGAATCATTTGGTCAGGCACAGAATAAAAGGAGTAACCTGCTTGGGCTTTGAAAAACCAGTTATCTGGAGGAAAAGCAGCTGTGATTTCCCCCCACAAACAAGCAGAGATGATGTATGCTTTAATTCAGTCCTGCGACTTGTAGTGATCAAATCACTTGTGCTAGGATGGGAAGGACAGAAGAGGTAGTGGAATGAAATTAAAATACTGTCATTTATAATTAGAAAATTTCTAGGATCTCACATTATTTTGGCAACAGGATCAAAGCTCTCATGTTTCAAGAAGTATTTATAGAAGTAACATCACAGGCATTGGGGTGGATGAGTATAGCAGTTCTGTTTTTACTTAAGATAACCACAGTCTTTTTTTTTTTTTTTTTTTTGGTGCCAGGGATCGAACTCAGGGCCTTATGCTTGCTAGGCAAGCACTCTAACCACTGAGTTAAATCTCCAGCGATAACCACAATCTTACCACACACATCCCGTTGTGACATCTGGCACAAAATTCTTTTTTCTACCGTTGCACTTTCTAACCATCTATGCCTGATTTTAGAATGTTCGCCTGTCCCTATTCCCAAAGAGTGAACAGTTCATAACTCAAAGCATCTGGCTATTTGAGAGGCTGATGCATTTGCTCAAATATTTCCCTTCCTCCAAAAGACAAGGTCTCTATTAATACAACTGCAAATGACTACAGTAATGCCACTGTTAGTTAGATATGTTCATGGAAGCTGGAAAGGGAAAATTTATATAAATGAAATACTGAGTAAAGCAAGTAACTGGGAATCCCAAGCCAGTTGTCTATAATATGAATCATTTAAGCCACTGGTAAATCTGATTAATGGAAGCAATTTCTCTCCTCTCCCCTTCTACTGTACTAGAGACTGAACCCAGTGCTTTCATACTGAGCCAGCTCACCAGCCTATTTTTATGTTGAGACAGTATCTCACTAAGCCCCAGGCTGGTCTCAAACTTATAAATCCTCCTGCCTCAGCTTCCCAGAGTTCTGGAATTACAGGCATGTGCCACCACACCTGGTTTTTCAATGTAATCTTTTTGGAGGAGGGTTGCTGGGGATTGAACTCAGGGCTCTGCATTTGCTAGGCAAGCACTCTACCACTGAGCTAAATCCCCAACCCCTCAATGTAATCTCGATGTGAAATTTTTCTTGTAAAAAAAACTTTTAAGAAGTAAATCATTTCTCTTTTGCACAAATTTAGGCCCTCAAATATCTGTACTTCACAGATGGCAATATAAAAAAATGAAAATTTGGTACGATTCAGGACAAAATACTTAGTGAATTTTTAAAGCACAAAGGCTATATCCATAAAAAGCCTTATATAAGAATGCTCATAGTTTTATTCATAATAGCCAAAAGTGGAAACAATTCAGATGTTCATCAATAGTAGAACAGAAGAAATGATATCTACCACAAAATACTACTTGCCAATGAAAAAGAATGAACACTGATACAAGCAACAAGACAGATTTCCAAAATATTAAGTGAAAGAAGTTGAGAATATGCTGTAGGAAACCATTTATATAAAACTGTAGATTAGGCAAAATTAATCAATAGTGATAGAAATCAGATGAGCAGCTGGGGGAGTATTGAGTGGGAAGGGACACAAGGTACATTCTAGGGTGATGGAAATGTTCTGAGCCTGTGTCCTGATAAACTGATACAATTAAGATTTTAGCATTCATGGTAAATTATGTAAATCATATTTGAAAAGAAAAGCACACTAATCAGGAGATGTTTACAGTATGCATTTCCAAAGAACACATATTTAGAGTAAGGAATGCCTGCAAATCAGTAAGAAAAAGACAACCCAATAGAAAAATATAAAAAGACTTTAACAAGCACCTCACAAAAGGAGACATTCAAATGGCTAAGAAGCATGCTCAACTTCATCAGTCAACAAACAAATGCAAATGAAGGTCAATGTTATGCCACTGTATAAAATGTAAAACACGGAAAATACCAAGTGTTGTTAAGAACATGGAGCACTTATACATTGCTAATAGAGAGTACACATTAGTAGACCCACTTTGGAAAACTGGCAATAGCTACTAATGCTGAATATACTATGGCCTAGCAGTTCTACTCCTAAGTACATACCCAACAGAGAGAGAGAGAGAGATATGCCTATGTTCAACAGAAGACATGTACAAGAATCCTCAAGGCAGCACTATTCATAAGAGCCAAAATGTGGCAACAACCCACAAGTAGACAGTGGGGTACATTAATATAATGAAACACTACAGAAATGAATACAACAACATGGATGCATCTCACAAAGATAACAGTGAGCAAAATGAGCCAGACCAATAAAAAAAGGACAAAATATATGTAATGCTCAAAAATAAGAAAAACTGGGGTTGGGGATTTAGCTCAGTGATACAGTGCTTGCCTAGTACTTCAATCCCCAGCACCAAAAACAAAAACAAAACAAAATAAAAACAAAACTCATCTATGGTAGTAGAAGCCATAAGAGCAGTTTTCTGGTGCTGGGAGGCTGTGGATGATGGTTTCTAGGAGACATAAAGGGGCTTCTGGGGATGTACTAATATACTGTTTCTTGAGCTTAGTTCTGCTATACCGGCACGTGTTTATGTTATGAAAACTCATGAAGTTGTTCAGTTGGGTTTTGTGCACTTTTCTGCATGCATGTTACACTATAAGAAAATGTATACGTAAAAAAGAAAAGTGAGCACTAAATACTTTTTATGATACAACTATGAGTTTGTTTCAAAATGCATTGAATCATGACAGGATATCATCCTCACAGAGGTACATAACATCATCTAAGAAGTACCATTAGCAAAATGTAAAATTAAATTAAATTTAAAAATAGGAATTAAATATGCTCGGTCTTTATGTTTAACTAACAATTTATAAAAATTACAGGTGGCAGAGGAACATGTTTAAAAACACCACTAGGATGTAATCAGCAAACTTCAGAATGAGGAAAATTCCACAACACAAAAAACCAATGTCTATAACAAAAAAATTGGGAGTATCAAAAAAAGGAAAAGAAAGTACATTAACTTTCATATACTCTTTCATATACATGTAGACTCTGACTGGATTCCAATTCAAACGAGGAGCTTTTTATAAGTGCATCCATAGGCCAGGCACAGTGGCACAAACCTGTAATCCCAATACTCTGGGAGACCAATGCAGGAGAATTGCAAGTTTGAGCCTGCCCAGGCAACTTAGCACGATCTTATATCAAAATAAAAATAAATAAATCAAAATTAAAAAGGGTTAGGAATGTAGCTCGGTGTGAAGGTCCTGGGTACAATCCTCAGTACCTCAAAAGAGTGCATTCATAGTGTGATCAAGGAAATATGAATATTTACTGGATAGGTGATGAAACAAAGGAACTGTGAGTTTTATGATACTGTGGTTATGCTGAAAGAGGGAAACTTTGTCTTTTAGAAATGCAAAATAGAGTATAGATAAAATAATTGTATTTACTTCATAGTTATCAGGGAGGTGGGAAAGAGGAATAAGATTAGCCATAACTAATGGCTGCTGAAGGTGATGACTACATGGAGGTTTGTTATATAATTCTTTCATTTATATATATATATATATATATATATATATATATATATTTTCCATAATAAAAAAGTTTTAAAGAATACTACATATCCAATTTAATGATAAACAATTGACTGTATAAATGGCAGACAACTCAAAACTGCCTTTTACTCCAATAAACCTCTCTCTAAAATAAATGCAAAACTTGAGCATTTTAGAAGAAATAACAGGCAAACACAGGATCCGTATTGCCTTCCAGAAGACTAACGCCCAAAAACTTGACAGAAATAAAATCCCTAGTTGGCAATTCTCTCACAACTTCAACGGAATTGTTTTTAATGCCCTTGATGATAGCCCTGCATATGAATTTTAACTTAATGAAATGTGCTTGAGTATCCCTTACCTGAAATGCTTGGGACTAGATGCATTTTAGGATTTCAGGTTTTTTTTTTTCTTGGGTGCTGGGAATCAAACTCAGGGCCTTGCACTTGCTAAGCAAGCACTCTACCACTGAGCTAAATCTCCAGCCCCTGGATTTCAGGTATTTTGGATTTTAGAGTATTTTCAAAGCTATAATGGGATACCTTGGGGATAGACCCAAGTCTAAACATGAAATTCATCTGCGTTTCACATATACCTTACACAAATAGACAATATTTTTAGTGTGCATAGTTTGACTGTGACCCATTACATGAGGTCAAGTATGGAATTCTCCATTTGTGGCACCATGTTGGCACTTAAAAGGCTGTAGATTTTAGAACATTTTAGACTAGGGATGCTCAACATATATCTTAGGGCAGCAAAAAAATTTAAAAGTATCTCCTTTCCTATTTTTAAACCTAAGAAAAGATGACAGATTATGCTGTAAGGATATTTGGAAAATAGAACAATACAAACTAAGTAATGGACAAAAGACTGCTTCCCTAACAACAAAGCCCTCTTCTCTTCCAGCTAGGAAGGGGGTGGGGGACACGGCAGCAAGACCTGAGCTCTCTAACCACCCACCTTCTCAGAAATGAGTAATTGTAAGAACTGTGTTCTTTTTAATAAAATAACTATTGGTGTTTATCATCAGCAAAGGGGCACTGATAATTTACCACTTTAACAGTATCTTATTCATATATGTGTGTGTGTATATTAAGTATCTGTGTGCAATACTGTATTCAGTCTTTTCATTTATTATGCAATACCTATTTTTCTATAAGCAACACAATCAATGCCTCTCCATGCTGGAGACTGAGCCCAGAGTCTTGTGTATGCTAAGCAAGTGCTCTACCACTAAGCTACATTTTCAGCCCAAGCAACACAATCTTTTTTGTTTTTGAGACAGGATCTCACTATTCTAAGTACTGCTATGCATGAAATACAAATTTATTAAAGCATGAAATTTAAGAATGAACTTTAGACTATTCTCATTGCTGGCCTGGTTTGCTAGGTACAGAAGACTATTTGGATGTTTGAGCATACTGTGAATATTTCATCCACAGAATATAGAGAGCTTTCATTAGAATAAGAGAGAGAGAAAAATCTATAGTCTAGAGAACAAAAGCTCAGAGTTCCAAGTTTTAGTGGCCATGTTTCCCATAGGGCTATTGTATAAGAAGAGTAATACTATATTTTTTCCTATTCACAGATGGAAAAGAGTAAAATTTTGCTTTACATAAGCCCAATAGCAATAATCTTGCATAGGTTTCAGAAAAATGATACACATTTTACAGTGGGATAATGAGGACCATTAGTTATTAGAGAGAACAAATTATTCTCTTTCAACTCAACAGACTTACTCATTCACTCATTTAATAGACTATCCTCTCTCTTTTTCACTAAAAAGGCCTTCCCATGTGGAACACCTGGCCATGCTACACGCCACCAGACAGACTTCAGGAGGTGTCTTGACAGGGAGAAATAGAGAATTTCCAAAGTGAAGCCACGGGATAAAACCAACACTTGATGCTTGCCTTTCATTTCAAGGAAAGCAGTATAAAAGCAATAGAAAAAGAAAAGGTAGTTGAAAAATATAGTTGTTCTCCACAAAAGAGTCTTAAAAATAAAAAATCATGAACTTAATAATTTTCCTAAATGAAATTATGCCATTATTCCTGATTTCTTTGTGCTAACTAAAAGGACAAAGTATCAAACTTCACTAAAGTTTCAATACTGTAATACGTTTCATTAATCAAAGATAAAAACTACATTAAAAGCAAGAGAATTATTTTATGTCTGTGATTAGGCAGTTGGAGGGCTTGTATTTTATGTATACATTTGTACACTTCAACTTATTTAACAGTGTCAGTTCACTAACTGCAGTTTTTTTACATAAAGAAAACAGATTTAGAATTTTTAAAACAAATTACAGTAATTTTATGCCTACAGCTTGCACCTTTTAGAAACCACATACCCCCTAACACTCCCCTTACTTTACTACCACTTCCCCATCTCCTCCCTCCCTGTCTGTAAAACCACAAGACATAGGAGAACTGATAACAAGGGCCTCAACACCCAGAGTGAACAGCCACCCTATTTTTTCATTTGGAATGGAGGAATAATGGGTACAGATAAAAATTTAGCTCCTGACTAGGGCAGAGTATAAATGCCTGCTGAGATATGCCTGGTGAGCGTCAGGGTTTTCTACAGATCTTCATGGTAACCAGCATTCCCAAGCGTGCATTTCATTAAATACCAAACCTCTTATGAGAAAAGCAGGAGAGAGAAAGGGCTAAAAGACTTATTACTAGTGTAGATGGATAAGCATATATACTGTGGGTGCTGGCAGGGGATAGGGTGGGAGAAGAAGATGAGCAGGGATAGAGGACAATAGCAGCAGCTTTAGTATAAAAACTACTGTCAAGTGAGAGAAATAAGAAAACATATTTGAACAGGAGGAACAGCAGCAGCTCCTCTATGCCTCAAGGCACATTTCCTTCCATTGGCTTGACTTGGCTACAGAGTCCCAGGAAGGGGCCATCTAGAATAGTGTCTGTACAGCCATGTTCTACGCAGAGAGCTTTCTGATTGTGAAGGAGATGAGCACATGGTGGGACCATGTGCAAGTCAAGAGGGTTTCCGCTAGATTAAGATCAGTCAATAATATGATATAACATGAATCCTCTGAAGATGGAACCCATTAGTCTAATTCTGACTTTGCAAATATTTGCAAAATTGTTTCGATTAATATTAACTTAATTCATAAGGCAGTAGAGCTACGATAAAGTTACCTTTAAGTCAAGTACTGCCCACTATAGGGACTTGGGGCATAGTTCAATTGTAGAGTGTGCACTTAGCATGTGCAAGGCCCTGGGTTTGGTTCCCAGCAGCTTGCTCCCCTAAAACCAATTTGCTCCTTGTTCAATTTATAAACAAAACTGAGCCAGGCATGGCAGCACATGCCTGTAATCCCAGTACTCTGGGAGGATGAGGCAAGAGGATCCCAAGCTTGAGCCCAGCTCAGGCAACTTAGCAGTGTACAAAGACACCGTGTCAAAACAGAAAATAAACAAAAGGGGCTAGGGAAGTAGCTCGGTGCAAGGGCCCTAGTTCAATCCCCAGTATTGGGGGTACACAAAAATGGCTTTAACTATGGCCTCTGGAGGAGTCTGGTCTCCTCTCAATATGATCAGTCTTTATATATGTGAGTGGGCATCAAGTCTATCCCTCCAGGCAGGCTCCTTCACCCTTTACTGTCCAGTTCTACTGTTGAAATCCAGTGTTCCACATTTTCTTAAATGTCACTCAAGACACAAGGCTT
Organism: Hystrix cristata; assembly: GCA_004026905.1. Taxonomy (NCBI): domain Eukaryota; kingdom Metazoa; phylum Chordata; class Mammalia; order Rodentia; family Hystricidae; genus Hystrix; species Hystrix cristata. Next base: position 1,610 of record PVJO010000619.1, on the reverse strand, counting down.
TTCCATCCACCCCCTCTACTGTTTGGCAGCTGCATGATTCAAATACAAAGAAAGGAAGGACAACAGTTTGCCTTCAGAGCAAGTTCTTGACTTTACAAATAGGCAAATTGGGAAGTTCACTCTAAAAAAGTAGTTCTGGGGGTTGGGGATTTAGCTCAAGTGATAGAGGGGTTGCCTAGTAGGGGCAAGGGCCTGAGTCCGATCACCAGCACTCAAAATAAATAAAATAAAATAAAAAAATAAAAAAGTAGTTCTGCTCAGAGGTTTTCAGTGCACATGGGGGTGTGAAGGGAGAATGGTGGAGGGAAGGTGGAGCTCCTCAAGCTTGCACATCTATGCCATCCCAGTCCTGGTTAAGAACATCTTTCATAGCCTCTCACCTATACTATTTAATGCTAACAGGAAGCAATAAAGTTTAGCACAGTGGCTGAGAGTAGAACTTTCAGAACCACACAGAGCTCAGTTAAAATCCAGTCATAGCAGAACACTTACTAGCTATGTCACAAGACCAAGTTAAGTTACCTCTCTAAGCCTTGGCTTTCTTCTCTGCAAAATGGAGTTTATACAACGTACCCTCAGGAGGTTGTCACAGGGACTGAATGAGACAAGATATGCAAAGTATTTATCAGAACATCCAGTAGAGTAAGCACTCAATATATAGGAGAGAAAAAAAATGATGTTAAAGCATATCATGTATTTACAGTCCCCTCTTCCCAGCTGAGGATTTATAAACATCATCAAATACAACTCAACTTGGAGAATACATTATATGATTATTTTGGTAGCAGAATTTTATCTTCCTAATTATGTTTTGCTTAGGCAAATGTCAAAAATGAGTTTCCACTTCCACAGCAGACACTGATGGGATAGTGGAGACGGTGGTAGCAGGGCTGAGTTGAGAAACACACTGAACAAGGGCTGAATGGAAAATATGTGACTTGCTAATCATCTATGAAAAATCTAATCTCATTCTATAAAGGTACACTGAGTGCTACCTATGTGGAAATCCTGTGGACTGGAGGAGTAGGGACACATTTATATGTACACCTGAAAAGAGGATGGGAGGTGGCTGCAACATCACTCAGTGAGTACTCCTCCTGCACTAGGCTCTGTGCTAAGCACCTGACACATATCTTGTTTCTTGTTCAGCAATTCTATCACTCAAGAACCAATGTGTAGACCAAGGCTTGGAAATTTATAAATACCAGAAACAGCATTAAAACCCAGGTCCCCATCATACCAAATCCTATGGCTTACACCAAACATTTTAGTAAAAGGAGGAAGAGAATTTTCCATGAAACAAGGACAGGAATGAGCCATGCCTTATTTAGGGGACCACAGGCTAGACTAAATAAGAAATAAGACTAGAAATACAGGCTGGAGCTAGAAGGTTACTCTAATTGTCAAAGTTAGAGTCTGTGAAATGCCAGTGCATCTGGACTTGACTTCTAGACAATGAGGAGCCATCTGAGAACTTTAATAGGCAGGAGTCTAAAAACGTTCATCTTTGCTTATGACAGAACAGAGCAAGACCTTAAAAACAATGTAACTCTTTATGTATTGGTTGTCTGGAAACGTAATCTAGTTACATGGTTATACAATATATTTCT